>JAPMOR010002578.1:0-25346 GCA_026543865.1 Argiope aurantia
AAGCGTTGCATTCCTCATACGTATGCAACATTAAATGAATTTTTTAATGTGCCTGTTGAAAAAAAATGCTTTACTACTATTATCACATGTATGTGGTTTATGTTTAGTATACACCAGCAAACGTTTCTTTAAATTCGGAAGCTGAGAAAATGTCACAAAACTTGCAAGCATATGGTTTTTCCACTAAGTGGTCAATGAGAAAATTCCGTTTTTATAAAACTTCTTTCTGCATGTCAAGAGCATGAGGCATCTCTTTAATTCCAGTTTGCCAATAAAATTTTCACGACGAATATAATTTAAATGCCTTTGTACATACGCGGCAAAAATAAAGTTTTTTTTATTAGATGAATCAAAAGGAAAAACTTTGAATGTAATTTTTAGTAGAATATTTTATAGCATGGGTCATAAGAAAAAAAAATTCTCTTTTTTGTAAATGAGTAAAAATACTCACACATATAAACTAATAAATAATCACAATTATAGCGTGATTAAATATTTCTAAACAAATGTTTTGGGGAATTTATTATTTCATTATTCTCGATTCCATCGGGATCTGTTATATGTTGAAGTTGGGATTGTGGGTCTTTGAAAAGTCAAGCTTTTCTTGTTTTTGCCACTTTAATTCCGAAAGATATGCGATGACTTATTGGCTTTTCTCATTAGCATGTCATTAGATTCGTGCCAGCACAATCTTGAAACCTAAACAAACAAAATAAATAAATACCGCATTGTATTTAGAGCTTCTGAAAACAGGAAAAAAATTATTCAATATTTGGTATATATTTGCTTATTAACTAGTCATTTGTTTAATTATAACAAAAAAACCCCGTAGAAGCACATGGCTATTCGGTTTGATTTAAAAATATCAACAGAAATTTTGGGAAATGAATTACACTGGAGCCTTGCAAAATGAGCATAGTTCATTCTCGAATCTTATTCGTAATCCGACACAATATTTCAATGAAATGATTTTTTTCCCATAGGATTCTATATAAAATTGAACAATTTGTTCCATTCTGAAAAAAAAAATCAATCGTAACGTAATTTATTATTTATGATACAAGTCTTTTTTTTATTATTTTTTAAGAACATTATTTAAAGACATTTTTTTTTACTTCAAAAGTTGGTAAAAATGATATATAGCATGATCATTAAATGAATCTGTAGAGCACTCAGCTATGGCCCGATTAGGATGATGCTTCCAGTATGATGCTATTAAACTTTTCATGCTTTCAACTTTTCCACAATTTCGCTGGAAGGTTGTAGCTCTGTTGAATATATTATTTCCTCATCTCCAAACCAAATCTCCTGTGGCCTTTTGCTGCGACACAAAATGCTTTTTCAATAATTTTACTATCTCTTTCACTAGCTGGTTGATGCTATTGCTATTCGCCTCAAACGCCTAGAATCACAACAGAAACAAAATTTCATCGATTTCATTAAAATTACTATTGGTGACAGTAGAAAGTTTTATGCACAAGAAAGTCATGATTAATTCTTCAATAACTGCAAACTTTCCCTTCTTTATAAGATTTTCCCCCTCTCCTTACACTGCTCATTTAAGTGGGAAAATGAAATTTTTCAATGAAGTATTAACTAACCAGAAACAGAAAGAAATTTAGCTGACCATGTGTAGCGGCTTACCACTAGCGAGGAAGAAATGCCAAACCGGCGAGAAGAAGAGAAACCGGTTCCAGCGGAGATAAGGAGAAGAACACGACCTTCGACCCTTCACTTGATCTGTGGAAAGCGAGCGGTGAGCGACTTCCAGCATCACGATATTGGTGACCTTTGGATTTGAACGAACCTTGCGCTTCTTGCGAAAAATTCATCTCCATCGGAACGATTTTAATAGAAAAGTGACTAAAGTTTTGTGTAGCGATCTCCTTCAACTGTGCTCGTACAAAATTCCTCGTTATTTTTATTGATTATCGTGATTAATTATGCAGAACGAAGCAAGTGGAAATATAGCACGTGTCGCCGTCAAAGCCCCTCCATTTTGGCGTGCTAATCCGGAACTATGGTTCAAGCGAATAGAGAGCCAATTCATTCTCGCCGGTGTGACAACTGAAATTACGAAATTTCACCATATTGTGTCGGTTTTTCAACCGGAAGAGTTGGAGGTCGGCGACATTATGCAAGATCCGCCTGCAGAAGCACTGCGAAGAAGATTGTGTTCTCAGTACGCGCAAAGTGAGGAGCAAAAATTAAAGGACGTTATTTCCGGGATACAGCTCGGGGATAGAAAACCTTCCCGATTGTTGATAGAAATGAGGAATAAGGCCGGCAATAAGATTAGCTAAGAGGTATTGAAGTCCTTGTTTCTTCAACGACTGCCTACCCACGTGCAGCAGATCTTGGCTATCACCAACGACAAATTGGAGCGGTTAGCGGAGATGGCCGACGGAATCATGGCAGCAGAAACAGATACTATTTCGATCCAGGCTGTGTCATCAGAGGAAGCATCCATGCAAGCCACTCTGATGGATATTTCATCCCGCCTATCTCGCCTAGAGGCACGTTCTAGGTCCTGTTCCCGAGAATCTGGTAGACGATTTCTCCAGAGAGAGGCTAACAGAGAAGAGGGAAATTTTTCCCACTGCTGGTATCACCAGCGTTTCAAGCGGAGAGCTCAGCAGTGCAGATCACCTTGCTCTTTCTCGGCGGAAAACCAAAACGGCCGTCACTCGGACCATCGGGTGACGGCTCAACTGAAATTCACCGTTTGTACCTGTCATAGATCAACATCTTCAAACTTCCTGATTGATACAGGTGCAGATATATCAGTTATTCCACCCTCATCGTCCAAACAACGCTCTGAAAAGGCGAAACTTCAACTTTTTGCAGCAAATGGCACTGAAATACCTACCTTTGGTGAGCTTTTCCTCAAGTTAGATTTAGGCCTGCGTAGAGCTTTCCATTGGTCGTTTGTAATTGCAGCAGTTTCACAACCAATTATTGGAGCAGATTTTCTTCGCCACTTTGGACTGTTAATCGACGTTCGCCAAGAATGCTTAATCGACCCTCTTACAAAACTTCAGTCACGAGGAATACTGAAGAGTGGTCAGAGTGCCAGCATCAAAACAATCAAGGGAGATACAGAGTTCCATCAACTGCTGTCTGAGTTTCCTTCGTTCACTGAAGTTAGTTCGATGCCCCAGGATAAACACGATGTCAAGCACTGCATTCAAACTACGGGACCCCCAGTATTCTCAAGACAACGGAGACTCCCCCCTGACAAGCTAAGGACTGCGAAGCAGGAGTTTGAATCTCTGGTGGCAACAGGGGTTTGTAGTCCTTCGAAAAGCTGCTGGACCTCACTTCTTCACATGGTTCCCAAAAGCAATGGAGACTGGCATCCATGTGGAGATTTCAGGAAGCTGAATAGTGTGACAATTCCAGATCGCTATCCAGTGCCACATATCCAAGACTGCTTGCAGGTGTTTGAAGGAAAGAAGATTTTCTCAACTCTGGACCTTGCAAAGGCCTATCATCAGATTCCAGTGCAAGAAGAGGACGTTCCAAAGGCAGCCGTTGCTACGCCCTTTGGACTTTTTGAATTTTTGTACATGCCGTTTGGACTTTCCAACATTGCTACCACGTTCCAAAGATTCATTCATCACGTCTTGAGTGGTATGGACTTTTGTTTGCCATATTTCGACGACGTCCTGGTCGCATCAGAAAGCAACAGCCAGCATTTGGAACACCTGAAGAAAGTATTCCGGCGCTTAGAGGAGTACGGCTTGCGGCTAAATGCTTCCAAGTGTGTCCTGGGGAAATCATCTATGAAATTTCTGGGCCACATTGTTACGCCTGAGGGCATTATCCCACTCCTAGAAAAGGTATCAGCTATTACGGAATTCCTTGAACCAAATACGGTGAAAGAGCTCCGGAGATTCCTAGCAGTCATTAATTTCTATCGACGTTTCGTACCACAGGCAGCTAGAACGCAGGCGGTTCTGAATGCCTTCTTAAAGGGAGCCAAGAAGAATGACAGGCCGCGGTGGCCTGGTGGTAAGGTCTAGGCTTTGGAACCGGAGGGTTTCAGGTTCGAGACCCGATTCCACCGAAGAGTCGTCGTGTAAAGGGGTCTGTTGCACGTTAAATCCGTCCTGACCAAACGTCCTCCCGCTGGTGTGGTGTGGAGAGGAGGGTGCCAGCTCAGGTGTCGTCCTCGTCATCTGACCGCGGTTCAAAATTACGAGGTCCGTCCCAAAATAGCCCTCGTGTTGCTTCAAACGGGACGTTAATATTCTAAACCAAGAAGAATGACAAAACACCCATCCTCTGAACGGAGGAAGCCAGAAATGCATTTGAAAGGTGTAAACAGGACTTGACGCAGGCTACGGTTTTGTTCTACCCTTCTGCTAATGCCACGCTTGCCATAGTAGTGGATGCCTCAGATAGTGCCGTGGGTGCAGCTCTCCAACAGAAGGTTAGTACTGGCTGGCAACACCTTGCATTTTATTCGAAATCACTTTCTCCTTCCCAATGGAAATACAGCGCATACAACAGGGAACTTCTGGCACCCTACATGGCCATTAAATATTTTCGTCACATGGTGGAAGGTCGAAATTTCATCCTATTTACCGATCACAAATCGTTGACGTTTGCCTTTCGGCAAAAGGGAGACAAATGTTCACCTCGCCAGCTGAGGTAGCTAGATTTCATTGGCCAATTCACAACGGATGTCCGTCACTTAAAAGGAGCTGACAATGTGGTTGCAGATGCGCTTTCAAGGATAAACATCTCTTTAATTGAATTGCCAACTGCAATTGATTTCCGAAAGATGGCTGAGGAGCAACAGACGGATCCCGAGTTGCGAGAGATTCTATCTTCAGACGCAATTTCATTAGTGTTGCAACCTCTTCCTGTAGGTGAGTCTCCAGTAACCTTGCATTGTGATGCGTCCCTTGGTCGTATCCGCCCATTCGTACCAGAGAATTTTAGGCGTGATATTTTTAGATATTTACATGCACTGTCACATCCAGGTATACGCGCATCGGTAAAGATGATCAGCGAAAGATATGTTTGGCCTTCCATGAAAGCCGACGTGACGCTATGGCCTCGTACGTGCTTACAGTGTCAGCAAGCAAAAGTGTCACGACATACTAAAAGCAAACATGGTAGTTTTGTACCTCCTAGCGCTAGATTTGAGCATGTTTACATTGATATAGTGGGACCTCTTCCCCCTTCTGAAAATTTTAGATATTGGCGGTTACCCAACCAGAGACTGTCACCCGCTCGAGACGACGTATTCGGTTCAATCGTCGGTACTCCTAAAATCTCGCTGCCGCTGGTGGTGGTGGTGGTGGGGGATCCTGTAGAGGCTCACCACTAGAGCGGGAAAAATGCCAAAGCGGCGAGAAGAAGAGAAACCGGTTCCAGCGGAGATAAGGGGAAGAACACGACCTTCGACCCTTCACTTGATCTGTGGAAAACGAGCGGTGAGCGACTACCAGCATCCCGATACATGTTTACACAGAAATCTTTCGAATAAAATGAATACTGGAAACTCAAACTGTTTGTGTTGTAAGATGCCAATATTTCACGATTTTAAAATTCGTGTACTAGAAGGAAGTACTGTTGACATTCTTGTGCTTTAACAACAATTTTTGACATTTAAAAAAAAATGTGCATCTCAGTTTGCAGCAAAACAATAAATTTAGCAAAAACAAATGGCATTCAGCTGTCAAAAGAAAGGAAGCTGTTGTTTTTCCACAGTTAAATATAATTATAAATGGTTTTACATTTTTAAAAGAAAAAAAAATTCAAACTTGATTTAGTTGTGGAAACAGGAAGAGCAGACTTAGCAGTGAGGCGTCCCACTGGAAATAATATTATTTAACAGCCTGACTTCCCATAAACTTGCACATCAAAAATTCTCTTTTCTTTTTTCCTTCAACATTTTTCAAATCTTGTGTAAATTAAAAAACACCTCAGACTTGGAGTGGAAAAAAATATCAAAGCAGAGAGAGCTAGAAAAATTATAAATTTTAAAAATTATAAATTAAAAGTATCAAAGCGAAATTTTTTGATATATTTAATTCATAATTTTTAAAAACAGTACACCACTTTTTTTTATTGTTTCATTTTTATTTTCTCATATACAATGTAAAGAGAAAATATTGTAACTGTAAAAAAATTGAGCTGGATACTGCTGGATCATATGCAGGTAAATTAAGTAACTTGTTACGAATCTGGGGCAGTTTTTCGAAGAAATTGATTGATGTTCTTCTAATAAATTCCGAAACAGGTTCAATTTTGAGATCGTCATGTAAAATTTTCCTCCTGATATACCAGGGGGCGTCTACAATCTTCATCAGGTGCCTATTTTGAAAAACTTGCAACCTCTTAATGTTAGTGGCGGAAGTGACCCCCAAATTTGGGAGCCATACATTAAAATTGGTCTTAAAATAGCTTTGTAGAGCAGAAGCTTGAGCCTAATCGATAGCTTGCGCCTAGGAGAAATTAAGCTGTTGAGTTTAACACTCGTTCTTGTAGCTTTGGTGAGGGCTGCTTTAATATGACTATTAAAACTTAATTTTGCTTCTAGAACTAACCCTAAGTATTTATATTCATTTACAAAGGGGACGGGTTGGCCAAAAATTTGGATTGGGGCTAAGTCAGGCATTACCAGTTTTTTAGTGAACAGGAGGCACGCGCATTTACTTGGATTGACTTTTATTTTCCAGCCGATGAGCCAGCACTGTAAAATGGTCATGTACTGTTGTATGTTTGCTATGACTATGTTTGGATCCCTATGCTGTGTTAGGATGGTGGTATCGTCTGCAAAAATTGCTAAATGACAATTACTAGCTCTAAGTAGATCGTTAACATAAATGTTAAAAAGAGTTGGAGAGAGTAAACTCCCTTGCGCACAACCGCTCAGTATTGGTCTGGGGGAAGACATTACATCATTAACTCGCACCCGAAAATTACGAGAAAGTAGGTACGAGCGTAAAATTTTGACAAATTGCGCCGAAAATCCAAGTCGCATGCGCTTGAATAAAAGCCCTTCGTGCCAAATTTTATCAAAGGCTTTGGCTACGTCCAGAAAAAGTGCACCTGTGGTTTGAGACTTCACAAAGCCACTGTGAATCAATTCTGTAACACGAATTAGCTGGTGATTCGTCGACAGATTTTTACTAAATCCGAATTGTTCGGAAATTAAGATATTATTGTCGCTGAGAAATTGATTCAGGCGTTTGAGAAGCGCAGATTCGTACACTTTGCTCAGGCTACTAAGTCTCTTGTACCAATAACACATCAAGATTTTGCTCTGATACAAAGTCTCACACCTCAGCGATCCTGGGCCGCAGACTATTTGCGTTCCAGGTGCAAACTTTAAGATTATGCTCGGGGGTAACAAAGAAGGGCGGCACTCTTCTTTGTTTTGGTTGTGCAGGTGGCATTTCGGCACCGACCTCGTCGTCTAGCACATCCTCTTCAATTCCTTCTGGAAGTGTTTGGGTTTTAATTTCTTCATTATTCTTATCATTATTTAATTTTAAATTTTTAACTCTTCTGATGAGGTGGGCAGCCGGGGCTATAAACCCATCCTTATCAGCTACTCTTTTTTTCCTTTCTTTGGTTGGACTGTCTTTCGGCGTAGTTGGGTTCTTTTTATTTATTCCACTCACATCTATTTTTCTGTTTGGAGTGGTCTTAGCATTAGATTTTACATTAGCTTTATCAACATTAGAGGTTGTGCTAGGGGTGTTTTTACTCTTAACCCTTTCACAGATTACATTTAATTTTCTTAAATTTTCTGGTAATTTAAACAGGGGGATCCCTAATTTTAACAACAGATTATTGAGACAGTCGCTTACCTGCGCTTTCTCCTTCTTGACTTGATTGAAGGTCTTTTCATCTTTGGCTGCTGTTAGCGCCTGCGCCCAGTCTCCTAACGTTTCCTTCATTGAGATGGCTTGGGTTATCTCTAGAGCATGTTCAGCTATATACTCCTCTGTGATGATGATCGATGACGGCGATGTCGGTCTAATCTGTAATCCATCTTTCCTCTGATCATGTTGTACTCGGATCTGTTTCTCTGATCTTGTATCCATAATTTCTTCACAGGAAGAGCCCTGATCCCCCTTTCCGCAATGGTCCTGAAAAGGACCAGTCCGGGGGGGGGGTCAGTGCTCTGGGTTCAGTCGGCTTCTTTGGTGACATTATGCCCAAAAGCAGCTCCTGCTCCGCCGGTGACGGAGCTCTCTCGAAATACGTCCTCTCCATTTGGAGTCCGAATCGAGAATCGTCCATAGAGCTGATATAAATGGAGGAAGCTAGTCGCTTGTTTCTAGTGGCCAAACCTCTCTACGACACATCAACTCGTCAGAGTATCCGAATACATCACAGAAGGATTAGCTAACAAACAGAAGTCAGGAGCTGTCTTCCTAGACATTCATAAAGCGTTCGATCGAGTGTGGATTAATGGACTCATATTCAAGCTAATTGAGAATCAGATTGCAGGCTATCTGATTCGCATATTAGAATCCTATCTCACCGATCGATCCTTTAAAGTCAGGGTTAAACAAGAACTTTCGGATACAAAAAGCATTAGAACAGGGGTACCGCAGGGCTCAAAATTGGGCCCTGTACTCTTCTCAATCTACATTAACGACATGCCCAAGCAATTCAACACTATGTTGTGCTTGTACGCTGATGACACAGCAATACTGGCCAAGAACAAAAATCCTAATTACGTGCATATTGCACTAAACAGACACCTACACAAACTGGAGGATTGGTTTCAGAAATGGAAAATAGAAATCAATGCCTCCAAAACGGAGGCGGTAATGTTTCACAGATCCCAAAAACAACCGGATTTCCCAAAATTAACTGTCAAAAATAGCCCCATCCCGTGGTCTCAGGAAGCTAAATATCTAGGAGTAATATTAGACAGGAAACTAACCTGGAAAAAACATTTTAACTATGTCAGGGACAAGTTCCGAGCTCAGTCGCGTAAATTTTTCCCCCTAATAGGCCGGAACTCAAAAATGCATAGGGATATGAAAATGTTTATCTTTACAGCCTATTTGCGTCCAGTACTCACTTATGCATGCCCTGTTTGGAGCCATGCTGCAAAATCCAACTTAAAAATAATACAGCAACAGGACAATCAAATAATAAGATCTACATGCAAAGCTTGGCGCTTCATTAGAACTACTGATATCTGTAAAGCATTAAATTATAAAACGTTCACTGAAACCATAAAAAAACTCTCAGTTAAATTCTACAATAGCATGGATAACAATAAAAACGAAGCAATAGCCCAAATAAACAAGTACACCCCTGATATTAAAATTAAAAGACCCCGCAATGTACTACTGCTCTAATAATCCAACACAAATTGATACTCAGAGTTCTCATGTCGCGACCAACCACCCCGCAAAGAAACTATTCTGATTCGCTGACAGGAAACAGTAGCCTAGCCTCAATCCTCATACAACTCAACTGCCAAAATCAACACTCTCTTGGTTTCTCACAGCTCCATAGACTGGCCCCGCCCACTACTGGAAGGACGCTCCACCATTGGACGAAAAGGCTCGCTCCTGCTCCTACTGCCCTGTCTCTCGAACCGGACACGATTACTTTCCTCAATCCGCACCATTTCTCCCCTGTCACTGGAATCTGCAACGACGCTCCACTTTCTCTGCCATTAGGCCCAAAAGACCAGGGCATTCTAAGACGCCAGGGTTCAGAGCTACCAGGATCTTGGAGATAGCCTTGCTGAGCAAGGCGGGTGCTCCAAAAAGTCTACCATCATCGTCGCTTGTTTCTGGTCTAAACAAATGTACGCAACATGAACAAAGTCACGTGTGAGAAATCTGGCCTTTTTTTGGCGCCATATCACAAATCTTGGTATACTCAAAAACTTCTGAGCAACCTTTTGTTTCCCGGCATTGGGTCCTGTCGGTTTTCATTTCCTAAATAATTTATATATAGATATAAAAAAAAAAAAAAAAAAAAAAAAAAAAAAAAAACTAAGCATATTGGTTTCGAAAATAATGTTTTCTTTTTTACATCAGTAGCCGAGTTTATTGATTTAAATTATATTTACTTTTTCATTTTGTTATTGTGCATTAATTAAAAGTGAGTATTTTTCTTCTTTAAGTAAATATTTTATTTCTTTTCTTTACCCCCAAACATCTTTTAATTTTACATTACATGTTCAAATACTTTTACCATTATCTCATGCAGATAAAAAAAAATAATAAAAGCAGATTATAAAAGTGACCAAGGTCTTTTTTTTTCTTGAATATTCTGAATAATATTTATTTTTGCATAAAAAATGAAAATGGCATTAGTTAAAACTGTTAAATTATTTTGAAATAATTTAGAAAGAAAAAAAAAAAGAACAACGCTAGCTCAGAATCGAACCCAGGTTTCCTGAATGCTACGCCAGTGCCCTAACCACTACACTACTCGAGCGCTCGTTCCAGTAACCTATTAGTAGTATATAAGCTAATTTGAAAGTTTTTCAGGTTGACTATTGAGTCTTAATATTTTCAATTATAAACATTCTAAATGTATACTATCATTATACAAAATCTCATTCCGAACTCAATTTTAAACCTCGTGCCTTCTCCTTGTTAATATCAGTTTTAAATATTTCGCTTCTGATTTATAGTGTTGGAGGCAACTTTGCTTCTAACTACCGCAGAAACAAAATTACATCATTTTTGGAATCTTAAATGTGATGATTTAATACAAAATAATAAGGAAATTCGAAATTTTTACGAAAACGTGGATTTTAGGGTATGTGCATATCGCAAGTTATTAATAAAGTTAACATTCAGACAAAATTTTTATCTGTAAATATAGCATTTGTTTCTTTAATAGTTTACTTTTAGAATATTCGCTAGTTTCTTAATTGATCTTAATTAAAATTTATAAAAACATGCAATTACTGCTGGCGCATTTATGAAATTTTACTATATAACATTTTCAATAAAATGTTTTAGCTTTGATGCGGTATGGGATGCGCATAGGATAGAACCTGGGACCTTTTGGTTAGCAGACCAGTAACTAAACCATTTTACCAAAACGATCGTTCGGGTAGAAGAGTTGTTAACTGGCTTATATGCTATTCACCACATTACTCTCCCTCCAGTGAGTCGGAGGTGAGACGAACGATTTGGATGTTGAATGGTGATGAAATATTAGCAGTTGTCTTAATGGGCCGGTACCCAGTTGAATAGCGTCAAGCGTTATGGCGAGTGTGTGTGGATGCTGATGCGCCAAGTGTGTCTGGCGACTTTGGGTCTGCTGCGTCAAGTGAGTCTGGCGACTTTAGGTGCGGGTAGATGGCGCCACAACAGCTGTACGAAGGTTGAAGTTTCATCGTTCGAGGTCACCAATGATGCGGTATGGGAGGCGCGTAGGATAGAACCTGGGGCCTTTTGGTTAGCAGTCCAGTAACTAAACCATTTTACCAAAACGATCGCTCGGGTAGAAGAGTTGTTAACTGGCTTATATGCTATTCCCCACAGTTTCACGATTTCATTCACAATGATGATTTAATATCTTTTACGGTATAATACGATTCGAATATTTATGGTAAAAAAAACATATTGGAAATAATAAGGAACTTTATTTGCACTAAAATAAATACACAATTATTAATCGGTCAATAATGTTTTTTTACCATTACCAATACCAATTACCAATAGTGTTTTTATGTAAACACTTGTATTGGCGAGAAAAAATCACGCCAAGCTTGCAGCCAAGCACTTGCAACACATTCGAGATTAAAATAAAGCAAGTAACAAAATATAATGCAGTTACATCAGTTTAAATGAAGCTTAATAACAAATTAAATAAATTTAATACGATAACTAAACCAAACTATGAAATATTATTCAATTTTAACACCAAAATCACTGGGTGATGGAGGTTACGAAATTTTAAATTGACTTAAAGTGGATATAAACAGAATATGTTTCTTGCACATATTTGTGAAATGATACAGAACTATCCTTAGAAGCTTTTTCTTTGCATCCAATTGTACAGCAACAGTTAACTATGGCTTAAATAAGTTTTAAAATTCAACAGTTAAAAGCGAGAAAAAAATCTGCCATTGAAATATAATGGGGAACGGAGAATGCGGTTACAGTGAACGCAAATTCTGTCCACAAGTCACGTGATTTTATCTTGCACCAAAGTCCTACACCAAAGTAGGGTTGCACTCCCTCTAGTAGTATCTCAGTTCTATGGATATGTCCCACTACCAATCCAAATCGCTTTTGTCCAGGAAAAAGAATGTAAATCCTCAACGAGTGGAGAAAATGACTTCGAATCCAGATGTTTCTTATAAAAGGGCAAAGAATTCCATGAATGTCAATCTCATGTTACAAGTAACAGATCGTTCAACTCTTTACTTCAAAACTGTTAACATTAAGCGATGTTGTAGTCACATTAAATGGAAATTTTTGTGTACATTCTAATAGATCAATTCGAGGCCAAAAGATTTTGATAATATAAAGTGTATGTTAATATTAGCCGCGATCACATTAAGTGGCTTTTTTTGTATCATTTCTTTTGAGAAATAAAATGAAACAGAAAGGTTTATTTGAGTTTTATTGTTGAATTAATGTTTTAAAAATACTAAAAAGTGCAAGAGAACTTTCTTTACTTCAGAAATTAACAATTATATAGCTAATCCTACTTCTTCCTCTTATCAGAGGAATTTCTTTTATATATTATAAAAAATATTTATCATTTATTATTATTAATTTGGGATTTATGGATTTTAAGAAAAATTTCTCTTGAAAGAATTTCAAACTGAAATAGCTTGTGGATCAATTCAGTCTATCAAACACAATCTGACATTTTATATTTCTTATAAATTGAGATTGAATACTTTCTTGTATAATATTATTTAAAAAATACTTTGCAAAATGGATTTTAAAAAGTATTTAAAAGAACTGTCGATGCAACGCCTATAAATCTCTTATAAAATTCGGAGAAATTTTTTCATTCTATTAAATTTTTAAAAAAAATGTGTGTCAACCATTAACGAAAATAAATTAGCCGAACAATGGCAAAATACGTAAAGAAATTAGCGTATTATTTGTCTTATTTAGCAACATTCCTCACATCGTGGAATTAACTTAATTTTCTGGAACATTTTAGAAGACTACTAAAATTGCTTAGTTTGTTAGTTTCAGATTTTATTTCGAAATATTCTTTCAATCAGAAATCTCCATGCATCCTTCCAAAAACTTAAAAAATTGTAGAAAAGTTCCTTTAATTCCACCAGACGATTTTTTAAAAATTAAATTAAATTCGAAGAGAATTTAAAATTTTTAAATTCCAAATTCAGTTTGTTACAAATCAGAACATATACATGGCCGCCAGACTGCACATTTGTAAACATCTTACATAATCAGGTCTTCACGCTTTCGCTAATATTCTTCTATACTGATTAATTATGACGTTTACATCCTCTCTGGCATGTGTTCAAGAGTATCTGAAAATCGAATTTGTGTTTCAGATGCTTTTCTCCCAACCGATTGAAACAAAAATTCGACACAAAATTACACTAGTTATTACATGCCGAATTTGATTTATTCATCAGTGATTTTGAATCATCACATTTGCTTTTTCTGAAAATACAAACCAACAGGCAGCGAAACCTTATTTAGATTTGCCTCAAAATTTGATGGGTACCTTCATTATAGATGTTAAATCTGTGCACCGAATTTCATCTGTCTAGCTGTCTTCGTTTTCTGATTATCGTCTTAACTTATATTCGAAAAGCCGAGACAGACGTATTTTGCTCATAATTTGATAGAAATTTACAAATTTGGTATAAAGACGATATAAGAGATTCCATCCGTTTTGAAAGAGTTTTTGAGTTATCTTTGCCATAGACAGCCAGACAGACATTTGCCAAAAATGTGATGTTCAAACTCAGGGTGTTCTTAACGTGGAGATTCGTCCAAATCTTGACTTGGGATTTTTTTTGACGATTACTATACTTTCTCTATACTATGTATACGAGAAAGTAAAAAATAGACAAGAAGTAAAAAAAGCAACATTATTCTAAATTAATCTTCTCTTCCCTTCAATCTATATAAACTAATAACTTCTCCATGTACTTCGAGAGTTTTCAAAATACGCCACCATAGTTGAAAATTTTTCAAAAATTTCATTTTTCTCAGTTTTGCTTATCTTTCGATTGCATTTTAATTACAGCTCCTAGATTTTCATAACCTAGATTTTGATAACAAATCCTAGACAGCCAAAAATTTGGCATCATATTCCCTATACTAATCACTTTTCACTCTGAGTTGCATGAATTTGTTTTTGCTTTGGAAAGTTTTATTTTTTGGATCCTACTCGGACGTAAAAGAAATTCTACAATTATTCTTCCCTTCCCGCATTTTGCCGACTGGGAATGTGATTTTACTCTTATGATTCAACACACCGAAATAGCCAGTAAAAGATTTAACGGTTTATTGAAATTCAAAGTATTGAGTTTAAGAAGCGTCTAGAGTGAGGAGCTGGTATTTCTCACGTAAAATCTTCAATACAGTATTCTATAAAAAGTTCTTGAACTCTTTATAATATCTGTTCATTACAGATAACTTCTGTTTTTATGTGCTTATTTCTTTTTTAATGCCCCCTCCCATTTTTCTTTTTATATAAATTGCAATTTAACTATTTTTTTTATTTTATTTTTATCACCATTATTTCTCCTTTCCTTTGTGTCAGTGAAGAAATAGCCTTTGTTTACTTCCAAAGAAAAAAAAATCTTTATTTGAAAATTGCAGAGCCGGGATCTAGCGATATTAAACAATGAAAGATTCCATGGAACGTTCTTCGCCATTATTAATTTTTTATGCCTATGTCAGGAGAAACATTTACTTTGTTTTTATAGATATAACTAAGGAAAGATTTCGATCGGGGCTGGAAACATTTCTTCGTTTCATTAATTATGCGTCCTTGATAAATGCGATCGTCCAGAAATTCACACAACCAGACGTTGCAAAGGTTTAAATCTGATGAATGTGCCAGCAGACAAATGAGAAAGTACACGATTTTACAGATTCATGAGATAACGTTCTCAAATCACTTTTTTTTTACTCATCTTGCGGTAATAGCAGTTGCATCGTGTCAAATTAATACTGTAGTGGACAAACAACCTCTTTGCCTTAACGGTGGGACAGCCTGATCCTTCAGGAGTTTACTGCATCGATATTTAGAGAATGTACACATAAGTAACCCTTTCATTGTGATTTTCTTAAAGACAATGAAATTCTCCACGAATCCACATTACGCCTTGACGTAAGGTGAATGTAGTGGCAGTTGTTACACGGCATGAGTGGAACTCCATATGCGGCAATTCTGTTTGTTCACAACACCATCGAAATGAAAATGGGCTTCATTTGTTCATAAGATATATGATGGGCAATATTCATCTACTTACATCCCCGCCATAAAACACAAGGTAAAATTAAGACATGCAGAATAATCTTGTGGCTTCAATTGTTGCACGGAATACATCTTGTAAGGATACAGTTTCACAATTGTGTAAAATCATGCGCACTGTTGCCCACAGAATGTTTAGCACTAGTGCTATCGAGCGGCTACTTAAATAGCATTTGAAGAGCTTACAAATGGTTCAATTGCTGTAAATGCAACTTTCACATCGTGCTTTTCCCGGCTGCATTATGCAGAAAGTCGATTTTTTAAAACTTAAATCTCATGTTTTTAATTGTATTTACATGTCCTTCCCTCAAGTTTTCCATTCGCAAGCATCGAATACTGCTGACAAATTGCGTGCATTCTGATAAAAGAATTTTACTATCAATATGCGTTGTATCTTAGTTACTAGCATGTTCACTGCATGCGAATGATTTCTCCGCACCATACGTATTACTTTTATAGCAATATTAAATGATCATTGATGAGCAATCTATGTTAGTCATTAGCATATGGTTTAAACAATACAATGCCCTCAATCGATTTTTTTTCCAAAAAAAAATACAAAAATAATAATAATTTTAAAAAACCAGCTACACGATCATCTAAATAAGAAATATGTGAAGTCTCATTCGGATCCATTAGGTAAAAGCGGAGCTACGAGTTTCTAGGTACTGTAAGTTTAATTTAAACCACACTGTAATAAAATATAATTTTTTTTTACAAGCTGTGTTGTTTTGTAATTAACATTTCATTGTTCTTGAGAAAAATGTTGGGATACACATCGTAAAAGTAACATTGTCTCATTCCGTTAAATTTTGGTAAAAGATTCCATTGGTGTGGTATGGAAGCTTGGACAGGAATGCAGGCTCATTTGTCGTCCTGGTTACTTGACCATGGTTGAAAATTACGAGATCCATCTCAGATTTAGTTTAGTTATATTAATTTCCGAGTTTAAAGCAACACTAGGGCTATTTGTGGATGGAATTTATAATTTTGAACCACGGTCAGATGACGAGGACAACACCCATGAACTGACACCCCCTATTCAAACTTCCACACCACACCTGTGGGAGGACGTTTGGCGCCGACGGATTTAACATGCACCAGACCAGCTTACACGACGGTTCTTCGATGGAATCGGATATCGAGCTTGAAATCCTTCCATTTCGAAGACGAGATCTTAACACCAAGCCACCACGGCCAGATATCCATCTCAGAATAATCATCGTACAGTTTCAAAATTAGACATTAATTTAACAAAACTGAATTCGGTAAATCAACGAAATCCATTTAATTTGATTATAGTTAATATTATCATTCGCTTTACTCTATTAAAATCTCGAATCAATGCACTCAAATGTATATATAAATATTTGTTCAGTGTGATCGCTACAGCATTTAAAGTTATCAATTTTGAAGTAGGGAATTCATTAATACTTCATTTTCAACATTTGGGAGTTGTATTTCCTACGGATCGAACTAGAGTGATCTGGATTGGTTTAATTTACAACTGAAGTGTTAGATCCGCCTTGTGAACAATCATAAACAATCATAAATCTTGTGAACAATTATAAACCACTATCACTTGCGAATGAATTACAATAGCAAAATAGATATAAAAAAGAAAACCTATTTGAATTTTAAAGACAAAATTTAAATTCTTAACAGGTTTAAATGTTTGCCAAAATTGGGCCACAGCAATGCTGTGGCATCTTTGAAAATTTCGCAGTCTCTTCTTTGTAAAATTTTAAAAAATCATGAGCTTATTATGAGTCAAATAATAAACGCTGATGATTTCGACGGTTATGAATGTATTGAAAAAATCTTCCAATAAATGTTGGAATGAGTCAAGGATTTTAGGTCTTGAAACCTTGGGCTCAATCGTTTAAGAAATTTTAAAAAATACAAATGTGTACGACATATAATGAGCCGTTGAGGAATAATTGTCGATAAGTAATATTTATAGAATAATTTGAATTGTTATTTTTGAAAAAAAAATATGGATAGCTTGGAGATAAGTGTTTTTTTTTTTCCTTTGATACTATAAAATTTATTTTTAAGATATTAAAAATATCTACATTTAAGATACATTATTTTCAAAATTTGATATGATTTTAAATATATATATTTTTTTCAAAATTTGATATAATTTTAAGTAGATATTTTTTTTAAAATTTCATATAATTTTAAGATATTTTTTTTTTCAAAATTTAATGCGATTTATTGATTTTACTAATTCGGTTATTATTATCAAAATTGTTGAATTCTATAATTATCATATTAAATGGCACCTACTAAATATCGGATATAGGGCATTATGTTTCCTTGACTAATTAATTACACGGCATTTCCTGTTTTGAACATTTATTATCGTATTAGTTCAAATTAGAATCCATAGAATTTCTTCCTTGAGTTGTTTAAAGATTCTTTCTGCTTGCATGAATTTTAACTTCTATGGATGATTTGATTTAAAATCACTATTACAAAAATTTGAACATTTTTTTCTCTCATTTGATCTAACAAAGAAATTTAAGAGGTTAATTCACAGATTAAAATATCACCATGCCAATTTCTTTAATAGGAAATATTTGATTAGTTACATTTTTTAATTATAAATATTCACATAATTAACTTATTCCTTTGTCCATTTCAATTTCGCAGGCCTAACACTCTTTCATAAATTGCAAAGTAATCAGTATACAGTATACCATGCAGCTAAGAATTCATTTTTAATTATTAACTTAAAATATTAAAAAAGGATTATACACAAAACTAACCATTCCAATTGGAACAACTTTCCATTTTTAGAGTTGAAAATAGCATAAACTGAAACCTTTTCTCTATACATAAAATATTAAGGAAATACGTACATTATGAAGGGAACTGGAATAATCTATCCAAACTTTCTTGTATGTTCTCTAATAAGTATGCTTTATGTATTATTAACTATATGCCATTGGCAAATGATAGGTACGAAAGAGTCCATTAAGGTGGGTTTACACTCAATCAGCTATAATCCATCCTGTAAACCCACGTATGCGTAGAAACTGTACAATAGCAGTATTTGTTTCGTCGGGACAAGAATATGTTGTCCGTTCTTTCATGCACAATCTTTCTTCTGCGTATGCGTGACTTGCTGGAATCTGATAACTGGCTACTTTTAACCTACTTTTAGAATTCGATGTTTGGTGATTCATCGTTGAAACGTACCAGAATACCCGAATATGTATTTTGCAAGCCTTTTAGATAGAAATCAAAAATTTTCACACAAAACCACAATTCTCACAAAACTGTAAATGCTCAATTCATGGTGATTTTTATTTATTTCGTTTAGATGCTTCTGAAAGAGCAAACCGACAGATGGTCACTGCTTTGACAAATGTGGTTCAAAGTTTGATCTACATTCTAATTACTAAAACTGGGGGAAAAAATTTGATTTACCTAAGTTGTTACGCATCGCGTTTATATGTATGCAAAAGGTAAGACCGACAGACGGTCACCCTATAGATGGATTCGGTTCCAAATTTGATACACTTTAAATTAAGTTTTTTTAACTTTTAAGCACTCGGTTTCAAGTTTGATACGCTTTAAATTAATGTTTTAGCTCTCTTCGTTTTATAATAAACACTTAACATGTATTTGGACAGAGACACTTTATTTGAATGAATTTTATTTAAAATTTGAAGAAAATCTATAATTTTGGTGTAAAGATCTTATATCAAATTTCAACCGTCTAGCTCAAAGAGTTTTTGAGTTATCGTGTTCACAGTCAGATGAACATAATTCCAAAAAAGTGCTTTTCTGAGAGAGAGAGAGAGTGCTTTTAAGAGGTCTGAAACGTGGAGATTCATTATAATCTCGAGTCCGGATTTTTTGATGATTACAGTACTTTCTTTTTGTATACTTGTGTAGAAGAAATGCTAAAAAACGTGCCTTTATTAAAGAAGAAACAATTAGAATCATTAAATGTGTTCGACTTTTTTTGGCGTTTACAATATTTGATTTACGCTTCGTATACGAAAAGAGAAAATAATAAGAAATTAAGTAGATGAAATTTGATATAATTTTATTATTAGATTTGTTTCAAATCATAAACCAATCTTAAGAAAATAATCTTTCGTAATTATTTCTCTGAGTTACCCCATTCTCGAAATAATTTCCGGTAAAAAATCGGTTTTTGAAGGTTTTTAAAAGATTGTTTGGTACTGCAACTTTTCAAGAGGCTGTGATATTTAAAAGTTGTTTTGTGCAACTAACATTCTCCTTTTAAGTACGGGAGAAAAAAAAAAGATGCTGACGATAAAAGGTTTATATGTTTTACATTATTTAACATGAACGCAATTTTAACGTTATATTATTTAATATATTTTTTAAAAACGTATTCTTTTTATGAGCGTGTACTAATTCCATTGGCTTAATATCAGCTAATTTGGAATAAAGTAGAATACAGTTTTCTTAAACTTTTGTCATATTTCATGAAAACTGGATCTTTAGTTTAGCAAATAAAGGGAATATGTACACATGCAAGTACGCAAATTGATTATTTGAGCAAATGCTAATTGAAATATCAGAGAATCTGATATTACAATTGTTAATTGTAATGTCAGAAAACCTGATATTAATTTGTATATGATCATGAAACAGAAAACAAACACGTGAAACTTTTCTGATACATAAGTTGATTAATTAAAAGATGGCATTATGGATATGTATGAGTCTCCAATATCAGCTGGCAACCAGCAAAGTAATGATTGCCATCGACCAGGTACCACCGAAACAAATATTAGCAAGTTGATATAATTTTTTTGAAATGAAGTGTCAAAAAACAACAACATAAAAGTAATGCCATTTTCCTCAATGCCTATTACCTTTACTATTCCACTGCCACAACACTGCAATCAATGTTTTCAAACCCACTCCACCATTATATATATCTATATCTATATCTATACTTATAATAAAGCTCAGTGTGTGTGTGTGTGTTGGCGCTCTACAGGCCAGACCATTCAACCTACAGCTACCAAATTTGGCACGTGTATACCTTGGAGGCCGGGAATGTGCACCTGGAGGTTATTTTTTCGAATTTTTAATTAGAATTTTATTTATTTAAAAATTAAGCGAAAATTTGACGTGTTTCTGCTATAACTGCCAAAATTATTACCGCACAAAAAAGATTTTTACATGAAGTTAAAGATAAAAAAATTATCTTTTAAATGATACTACTATTTTAATCTTAAAATTAAATTTCTATTTTTAATGAATTTTTAAATAAATATTTTAACTATGTTTTTCAATAATTTTTTTCGTCAAAAATAAAAATGAGGATTAAGCACGTTTCGCATTCAGGAGAAAAAAATAGCTTTTTTCAAAGTGTTGCCATCACATTGATTAAAGCTCTACCTGAAAATAAATTAAATCTTTTTGGAAATGAAATCTGCAAAAATATAATTTTCGTCACGTGTCTGTAGGAAATGAAACAAATATGAAATATTATTTTTTTCTAAAAAATAAATTCAAGAAAAATTCTTTTATGATCTTTTACACTCTATATATTATTAATCCAATAAATAAGTTTTATTTTAAGGCAAATTTTGTTTAATATGAACAAGATATCCATTCAAATCATGGCCACACAGCTAATTTGTAAACCTTTAGTAAGACAAAGATCTGTTGCGATATAAATCGTAAATATTTTATTTAAAAGTAGCAAACGATTATTTTAATAATTATAAATTTTATTTTGTAAATAGTTGTGAAATTCAGATTGGCAACAATGATATTTTTGGAACTTTTAATTTGTTGTTTAAAAACGATGCTAGAATTTTGAATGAAAATAAGTTGATGTAAATTTGATAATATTATCTATAATGTAATAAGATTTAGTTTCATAATAAGTTTGTCTGCATTCTATTTTTGTTGACGCACGAACACAACAGATTTACTAAAATGGTTTAAATAGAAAAATGATTATATTTTATGTAACTTAATTCAATAAATGCTCTAATAAATAACGAATTTTTGATTTTACATAAAGCTTCTGCTGTCGAAATCACGAATAACAAAATGCTCTTGAAACGCTAATATTTTAAATAAAAAGAGTTAATTTCCAATCAACTAAATCAATCACTTAAACTGACTGATTTATGAAAATTTGAATATCACTATTCAATAAAAAAAAGGATAATTTTAGATTTTCCATCGATCGTTTCAAAAAAAAAAAAATACGCCAATCAGCGCGCAGGTTTCTCAAGATTAGTTGGCCTAAAATTATGAAAATGGTGAGTTTTTCTAAATTTTTAACATTCAAAACTTCATAAATAAGTCTTAGTTGATCGTGGAAAATAGAAACATTCATTCATTTATTTAAAATTTGGTGTGTCCAGAATATTTCTCAGAATATGATACCTTACTGCATTAAATTTAGATTTCATAATTTTTGAAATATATTTATAGGCTGGAACAAAATATTATTATTGATTTCATTTCAATCCTTTTGAAAGCAAAACTAAAAACTGAATTTTATGCTAAATCTGAGAAATTTTTGTTGAATTATTCTTTGAGATATTACATAAATTATCAAAAATATTTTGTAGTTCACATAAGACTTAAATACCGAGATATTCTGCTTGCAATACTCATATTCAATAATAATAGTAATAAATAAATAGCAATAAAGATGATAAATAAAATAAAACGCTTGGTTTTATTAAAAAATATCTTTATATTAATTGCAATTTCATCATTTTCACTTTAAATTAAAGTTGACGTTTTACCGAAAATGACAACAAATTAGCAAAATATATAGAGTAAATTGAACGAAACGATCTAAACAACAGTATAAGTTTGGTATGATTATCAAAATTTGAAGATTAAAATTGTTTTGTTTGAGAATCTATTAAGAGACCAGTTACTTAAAATATTTAATTGAAAATTGTAGCGAGCGGTAATATTGGCGAACCGGCTGGTCGCCAAAGGCGGCTAGTATATATATAAATACATAGAAAAAGATGAGATGAAAATTCCCAACTTACAATAGAAAGACAGTAACAAAATATGGTTTTAGTTTAATACTATAATAAAAATAACATTTCAAATCTTCCCTTATAAGTGCTTAACTAATATGTATTCCAGGTTGATTTTTCTATCAAATTTTCATAAGTATATTATAGATTATTTCAAAAGTAATTTGTAAAAATTCATTATCACAAAATACTTACAACTCATTTATAATTAATATTATAGAGTTTTAGCAAGTAAATCTTTTCTCAACTAAAACCTACTGTTGCCAATCGGCAATACAAGGTTTTAACCATTTTTAGTAGTAAACTATACATACTTGAAGGAGAATGATTTTTTAAAAGCATCATACACAATATTTGTAAAAAAAAAAATGAATGTAAAAAAAAAAAACTTTTTAAATTGATTATTTTTAAAAAATCAGGCATTTATGAGTTAGTTAAGTACTTAAGGGCTGTTTTCATTAAATTCCTCTTCCCCAAGCTTTTATTTTTCAACTAATATACAAATCACCTGCTTAAAGCACAAAAAAGAAAAGAAAGAATCAATCCATAGAACTTTTCTTATTTGTTTTAAGAGTCAATCATTAAATGTAGAACACTTTTAAAGTTCTGCAAAAAATGTATCGATTTTTAAAGTCTAATTAAATAATTCCCAGATTCATGGAAATTTGAACATCTTTCTTAAGGTATCCGAACACGTTAAAAAGGTTGATTTTCGCCAGAAATGACATTTAAAAAAAATTCTTTTATTGGATACACCAGTCTTTGAGCTATCCAAAAAGAGTTTTTTTTTTTATCTCTACATTAATTAGAAGTAAAGATATTAAAATTTTCGTAATTATCGGCAAACCGGAAGTACCGATTTAAAGGGCCAAAAAATGTTAAAAATTTGTATAAGCACAAATTTAGTTTTATATGCGGAAAATTTTTTGCATTGCAAAATAAAAAATGCCAATGAAAGTTTTAACGGTATTTTGTGGAAATTTGTACCTAAAGATGTCTTTGTTGAGCTCCGAACCCTCAGATTAGGGGCATTTATGTCTGTAAAACGAAGGTTTTATAGGATTACTGAATGTTCTTAAGGTTATTGGATTGTATAATTGTGCAAATGCAGTTAGAGCATTCTCTGAGCTCGACAAAAACAAAATATACGAATTTAGACGGCATTCACTGCCAAACACAAAAATTGCCAGAAAACTAAAATTATTAAAAAAGGAAATTATTAAATGCTGAGGAGGAGGAAAGTATAACCTATAAATGTGATGAATAATAAGTATATACACACATAATTATTATTAAAACATGTTAGTGTATACTTAAAATGCATTTTTCTCAAAATTGATTTTTTTTTTTTTTTTTGCTCACTTTAGTTCAAATAAATCAAAATATAATTACCATATTACTATGAAATTTGGCGGATTTTGTCTTTATACTATTTTCTAGGGAATGAAATAAAAGAATTTAGATTGAGGAAATACTTTTTAATTTACAGCCTATTGTTTGAACAATAACGTCATAAATTTACTAAAAAATGCATGATAAATTCTTCGACTGGTTCTAAAATTTTTATTTATAATTATAATCATATGCTTGTAGTTCATTCCCTAGAGAAAGCTATGTAGTTTATTTTGGTATAAGCTTTGTTCAGATTAGAGACATAGTTTTTGATATAACCTATTTTTTTTAAAAATTGCTTAAATTTATGCTATTAAATGCCAATTTTCAAGAAGTTTTAATGTTTATTTCAACTATTGACATCCTATTACTAATTTTGAATAGTCTTAAACCCATAAATATTGTTAAAGTATGTCTACACCATGTTTTTCTAAAAAAGGCGCTCCGAACGTGTTCGGATACCTTACACAAATTAGTTTGATGTATTCTTTTCTACATAATCGAATCAAGAATTATTTATAAACTCGGACAATGAATATTTTTTCCTTTATATTACAAAAGAAATTTAAAAAAATATTCATAATTTAAATAGATGAATCTTATATAAAAAAATACGACTTTGATTTAATGATGTTATATTAAAAATGAAGAAATATATATGAAGCATGCAAAATAAAATTTAAAAAATATGTAAAAATAAACAAACACATTTGAAAATGGAGCATTTTATAAAAGTTGTCTAAACTTTAGATTCTTCAACTACATGCAACTATTTACATAAACTAATGAACATATACTCGAAAAGTATTTAGCTATAATTTAATATAAAAAAACTCGTATAAAAACAAAGACATAATCGAAATAAAGACAAATATCAAACGCACACACACATAATACAAAAACAGACAAATTTTCAAATCCTTTCCCTTATACAATATCATTTCTTGATTGTGATTAAAATGTCCACACAGCTGAATATGCTTAAATTTCCAAAAGCACCCTTTACTGTGAAATATTTTTTAAGATTTCTTAAAAGTTATTTTTACTTATTTTGATATCATTATCATCACACACACACAAAATAATAAAAAAGGGAAGGCCATTCGCCATAAACACATATTAGCTGGACATAAAAGTAAGTGATTTAAAGTTGAAATAAAAGCAAAAAATGCAAACATTTAGGTCCAAATTCTACAAACCATTTTTTTTTCCAAAAGAAATTTAAATTCAATTTTATACAATTGTCTTATGTGACAAGATCCGTAAATAGCAAAACTTTCCAAAGACAATTTTAAGTCCAGACAACCAGCCCAAAATAAATAAAAAAATGATAAATACCTGAATACCACAGTGTAAAACAGTATTGCTATAAATGAAATTTACATATGGATGACAAAATTCAGTTTTACCAAAGCTTATAACATATATATAAGGTGGGACAGAAAAATAGGATGTTTTTCAAATAATCACAAAATTTCTAGTGCAAGCAAG
>JAPMOR010002587.1:0-10557 GCA_026543865.1 Argiope aurantia
AACAAGGTTTGAGCTAAATAAGCTATAACTAGACTATTATGAGTGCAAAACATTGTCAAGAAGATGCCAAGGCTTAAACAAATCAGAGAACATCGGTATTCTTTGCGTTAGAGTGAGTCTGTACAATTTGCGAACTCGCTTGGTTGTAGTATGCAGATATCTCTATTAATTATTTATTTTTTTGAAATAATTATATAATATGAGATAAATTATCTTCGTGAAATAAATTTATTGTTTCATTTTTGTACTATTTGATTTTCATCACCTATTATGGTTTTTGTGTTAAATTTGTAATAGTTGTGCAAATGAAATTAATTTTTTTACAGCTACAATTTTCAAAGACAACTCTCTTTTTAAATAAGCGGCATTGATTGCCGTGAGAATGCAAATATATTGCAGTAGGGGCGTATTGCCTTGCAACCCTACTGAAGCATTAAAAATATTATTATAAAAAACATCCTTTTACAGCATGTACATCAATATAGATATAGTTTTTCTAAACATTTACTTCATTCTTTGCAAAATATTTTTACAATGTTGGTAAAAGATTTAATTTAGATTTTCTAATTAAATCTCTAATCTATAAATATGATAAATATTTAAAAGGTCTAAATCTAAAAGTCTTAAAAGATGAATATCTCTAAAATTCTTTAAATGAGACCATAAAAACAGGGATAGCAAGTGTTAATTTTAAATTTTGTTTACTTTCATATATCATTTTGTTGGGAGAAAAAATTAAATATTTCGAAATTTTACAAAAAAAAAAAAAAAAATTTTTAGCCACATTATCTAGGAATCTACTAACAGTTATTACACATGCTGTCCCAAAAACGTGGAACAAGCGCTCTTGTCTCAAATATTGTACCTAAAGATATATTTCCTATTATAAAATGTCTTTAAAGAAGGTTGGAAATTGAAAGAAAAAACTTCAGATTCTGTAGAGGTTGGTAGTGAAAAGTTTTTTTTAATTGAATTTTTTTTTTTGAGGTTCCGTACGTAAAAGTGCCACTTTTTTTTTCGAGGGGGGAGAGAAACTCTGTAAGGCCTTCTATAGATAATTTCAAAAGTTTTGTGCAAACAACTGCGAAAAAACTTGCCAATCATATTTTATTTTGTTTAATTTTTGCCCATTTGTTCACATAAGTATAATCAGATTCATTTCCACTTTTGAAGCAACAACCATTATTATTTTGGAATGGACGCACAATTTTCAACCATAATCAAATAAAGATTTTCCTGAGCCATCGAGGTCCGGCCATCTGTGTGAATTTGGGTGCGATGGACACCAGCCCCAAAAGAAATAAACACTCCCTTTTTTTCACTTCTTTTTTACATTTTTAAAAACGCAAAATGATATAATATTGGCTTGTTTAAAGATGCACAGGAAACTTTTCTGGTCGAATAGACGGCAAATTCCAGTACGATAAAGGACAGTAAAATAATTTTATTGTAAGTATGCTACAAAAGCATTGTTAATAAGACCCCCGACGACGCTAACATATGGTCAGTTTTGTTGATTTTGACAGTTCATTTTGCTGACATTTGGTAAGATACTACAATTTCTTTACATACCTTGGAAATTCTACGCTCAAAATTCCTCACCATTGTGAATAATCCTGAGTAATCCCCTCCCACATCGTGAATGTGGGTCATTTCTAAGGATAATACAATATAAAAAATGGAGGGATGTCTGAAGGCAAGTTATCTTTCACTGGGTCTCGTTTATGACAATTTTAAATGCAATAAGTTGTTAAAATTTTCTAATTATTAAGTTACACATTCAACAAAGGTCCTGAAAATGTTATGCGTCTTATCCTATAAAAATCTTCTAGCATAAATTTAGTTATTTAAATTAATAGATCTTTTATCAAATTTGCTTCATAATTATTTCAAATTATTTTAGTTTTACCTTTAAAAAATGCTTAGGAACCCAAAGTTTATTAACCCGAGACTACTAATGGAAATGGCCAATCTTCGAACTCCCTCACCCTTCCAGACTTTCACACTACATCAACAGGTAGACCTATGATTCACAACGTATTTAACGTGTTCTAGTCCCGTCTTCAGGTAATCCCTTCAGAAGAGGAAGTTCGGCTTCCGAAAGCCGAAATTTTTCACCAAACTGCCCGATAATAACTGCAATAAAAATAGATTCCAGAAAAATTTATCTATGTTTTGCATATGCTGCAGCTGAAAAAGAAAATAAAAAAAAAAAGCAAAAATGTTTATTTTTTTTTTTTTTTTTTTCCTTATGGGCTTGCATTAGAACGCCTAAAAGTTTGCCTTAGCATGGCAATGAAACCCATTTTGAAATGAGAGCCATTAAATATGCACATCTGATTCGATTAAAAATTATCATGCAAATTCAACTGTAAAATATTATCTAAGAGGCAAGAACTGAACTGAACAAAGAATAAATTCATTAAATATGTTTATGAAAACAGTTTCTCTGTGAAAAATTATTGAATGTTTTTATATTTACTTGTTAAATTACCTCTGCTTTTTTTTTTTTTTTTACTAGCTTTACTAAAACCACTTGATACAGCACGTGATTTCGAATACTAGAGTACTTGATATATACTACAATACTTGTGGAATACTAGAGTATTCTTATTTCAAACTAATTTCAACACTTTAGGTAAAGTATAAAAAAATGAAAGAAAACGGATATTTATTAATGTTATCCATCCTCTTTATGTTTTTAAAAGAAGTTTTGTTCAACTTTTGATTTTAATTCACATATTTAAAATTGTGGCGAGTGAACGTAACTCGTCCACTTTCTTAGTTTTCTCAATAAATTCAATATTCACTGAGTTTAATCAAAGGTAAAAAAATTTCAGTTAAACAAAAAAAAAATGATTAAAAAAAACATAAATTCATCACATTTAAGAACTTAACTGATCTTTTCTTTTTAAAATAATTTGTATATAAATAAAAAAATCAAAAAAATTCCAAAATTCCAGGGCTCTAAAAACGGGAAATTATCACTTGAATTCCAAAAAAATTCTCGTAAATATTTCATGATTTACTAAAAGACACAAAATGGCTTATAAAAAGGGTTTTGTGTTGTCGGTTGAAACTTGTATATATATATATATATATATATATATATATATATATATATATATATATTGAATCTTATCTATATCTTAGAATTGCTGTATGAATTTTCGGAAAAAAAGCGCAATATATTGTAAGAAAAAGTTAACTTAAAATTGGGGGGGGGGGCTTTTTTTTATATATATATTTTCCTTATACAGTCATGATAATATGCTTGATCACACCGCTGGTATTTTCTTTTACCTGAAATTTACAAACAGAGGTCGTTATCAAAACGTTTATTTATATTCATGGTCATTTAAAAAAAATGTGTAGCAATTTGTTTCCGGATTTTATCTCAATTTTCTTTTATTAAATAAAATTTATGAAATAACGAATCAAAGATCAAAATCACACTAGCGTAGTCAAATAAGGAAGCATCTGTTTCTGAAACCACTAACCTTGCAGTTTTCAATGACCTCGCATGCATGACGTTCGGCCATTCGTCGGTTACCGATAAGCACATTCCCCTCCCTACAACGCCAGTTGACCAGAACCAGTCACGTTCTTTCATTCCTCCTTGAGGAGTCATTTTGCAAAATAATAATAATAATAATAATAATAAACTTATGAGCACGATGCAAACGTGCAACTCGATTTCATACATGTATAAAATAAAAATAAGGAATAAAAAGCACCAGATCTTAAAAGTGTCAGTTACGAAATTGTGAGCAAAAAGGTTTAGTGAGATTGGCAAAAGGAACTTAATGCCTCAGCCAATATACTGTAATATTATTTTTGCCCTTTCTATCTTTCTACGATCTTGCTTATACTCTTCCTTTCCCGCTGTAATATAATCTCTGCTACTCCTATAAGAGTATAAATATTCTTATTAATGGGGGAACCAAAATAAGTTCACCTCCTTTTTTCTTTTGCTTTATTTATTCTTCTAATTTTCACCCTTTTCACTTGGAAAAGTAATTCGGTGCATAATTACTCACCTAATGCAAAGACATGTTCATTGTTCCGAAAAATAAACAGATTTAATTGTTTTAAGTTGAATTCTGTCGTTCTTACTACTCTGCAGGTATTTCCAACAATTAAAATGAAATAGATAAATAAAACATCAAAATGATGCACCGTCTTGAATGGTGAGTGAGAGGCACCGTCCGAGTGCAAAAGGTTAATTTTCACGTAAAAAGAACACTCCCAATTTAATGCACATAATTTATTTTTATCTTTCATCTTTTTGCCACTAAACAGTTATTATGTTCTAGATAACTGTTTAAAGAGGAAATCAATTAAGCTAGCATATTTCAGGGCATATTCGACCGTTTTCCAGTATTAACTTAGGCCGCGGTGGCCTGGTGGTAAAGTCTCGGCTTCGGAACCGGAGGGTTTCGGGTTCGAGACCCGATTCCACCGAAGAACCGTCGTGTAAGGGGGTCTGTTGCACGTTAAATCCGTCCTGACCAAACGTCCTCCCGCTGGTGTGGTGTGGTGTGGAGAGGGGGGTGCCAGCTCAGGTGCCGTCCTCGTCATCTGACCGCGGTTCAAAATTACGAGGTCCGTCCCAAAATAGCCCTAGTGTTGCTTCAAACGGGACGTTAATATAACCAAAACCAAACCATCCAGTATTAACTTTGACAGTGTCGAAGCAATTTAAATATATATTGAAAACAGGTAAATAATATAAAGATAGGTTTTTGTATTCACCATTAGAGATTTTTTTAAAAATATAATTCGATTGATTGTAAATCTGAAACTTTTAATGGTTTTATTTCTGTTAAAACGATGAACATTCGAATTATGTATTGAAAATGGAAAATTGAATTTATCGCAAATAAAATTTACTTTCGGAAATTGTTTTAGTTCTTGAGAAAGGCCTTTCGCAACACTACTCTTGTCCACGATGTCAAATATTATTGCTTTTATGTATTTTTTATTGTGATCCTACCTCTTTCACTGCAAATTTGCTTTTTTATTACATTCTTCGAAATATTATGAAAACGATTTACAATAAAAAGCTTTTGGATGCTAACGAATGATTAGTATTGGCTAAAGCAGAAAAAATAATGAATAATAATTAGTTATAGAGTCGTAAACTTCACGTTTTATTTACATTTTTTTATCCTGAATTGTCATAAAGATCAATAAGCTGAGGTTTGCAATTTTTATTATATAAACTTAAATTTTATCCCAAATAGAACCCGAAATTATTGATTATGATTCTGTTAAATACGATAAAATGCGTGACAAAATCTTTTTCTTTCTTTTCTTTCAGTTTGTGAATCACAGTTCTTTTCAAATCAATTTTATTGATTAATTTTGATTTAAGTGTTCATGAACATCATTGCAAAGAGACAAAACTACATAATACTGATATTTATATGTATTTATATATAAAATGTACTGCAAATAAGATTTTTTAAAATTTCTGAAACACTCCACCAATCTACATGAGATTTTCTACTAAAACTTCCGTTAATTAATTTATATTAATCATATCTGAGATACTGTTCACAGTAAAACATCTCCTCTAGTCGGTTGCATTTTCCGGCTATTAATAAAAGCACAGTTAACATGTACGAAAGCTTCAGAAATTATATTTCAGAATGTTTCAGGCACACAGTTTGAAATGTACGTTTTAAGGAATTTTTTTGTAATCATATAAACTGCGGAATAAGCATGCTTTTTCCTTATGTAATATCTTTTATCACTTAAAATAATATTAATTTCATTTTTAATAAAATAACACGTTTTCGGTGTTTTATTTAGTGATCTGTCTGGATTTTTAAAGATTAATGTTAATGATAGATAACAAAAAACGTAATTATTAAACAATGCTTCATATATGTTTTGCAAATGACATTACGCGGTTTACAGTCATTAAAATTCTAATGCCATTTTGTTAGAATTTTACAAACAGGAAAGTATGAATTCAATGCCCAATCTAAATCAAAACTTTAAAAAAATTTAATAAAAAACTTCTTAAATTTAAAATTACAAATATACTTAATCGAAGAATAAAGTGCATAAAATTCACCATCACTTTTTCTGCTGCAGTTATAACAATCCATGCTTAGAACTGGACCACATTCATTGTTAATTTCATCGCAGAAATTTGAAATACAGATACCAGATGTGTTGCCGTCCTACGGTTCTAACCGTTTCTTGATAATTTCCCGTCCTATTCCTTGAAACATGTTCATTTTTATGACACTCAGGCTCATTAAGGCATGTATTCTTATTGTATCTGTATTGTTTTATACAACTAAAAATCCTGCATTCGAACCATTCATTTTAGTCTAATTAAATGTGATTAGCAAGGGCCATTGTGATCACCATTTCATTTTCATTCAAATACGACAATAAATCACTTCTTGTCATGTCATAACATTATTATACGAAAATAACTAAAATAAAATTTTAGAATACCAGTATTATAACCTTAACACTAAACTATATTTAAAAATAGAAAACGATGTCATATTCGTAGTCACAATCACTTATACAATCCGGCAATTATATACAGTGCCCGAAAAAATTATAAGGACACGCGAAAAATCGCCAAATCTAGAAGCCTTGTTTACAGAATCGTATGCAAATTTTTGCAGCAAAAATAGAAGTAAAACTAAAATATTTTATGCGTAAAGTAATTAAAATTTTCAATTTTAAATCTGCTAAAATTTAAATTTTGATTTTTAAACCTAAATGAAAACGGAAAAAAGTATAAGGACATTGCTTTTTCTCCAGTAATTATTTAAAAATTTGCATATTTGAAAGCATAAAATGACAATTCCGAGTTAAAAGATTCATTTGTGAAAAGAATTTCCCACTCGGCGACTTTCAGTGTGAATTTTTAAACGATGCCCAAAGGAACTCAACTTTCTATCTCTGAAAAAGGAAAAGTTGTTGCTTTTCGAGAATGTGGATTAAGTGGATGAGAAATTTCAAAAAGAATCAAGAGATCTAAAACGGTGGTTTATAATTTTCTAAAAAAAATCCTGGGATGTATGGTATGAAAAAGCGAACTGGGAGACCAGAAATTCTCACTCGTGGACAAAAAAGAATGATTGTAAGGAGAGCTTGCGAGAAAAGAGAAACCGCAAATGAAGTTAGACAAAATTTGAGTTTACCATGCTCAACAAGGACTGTTCAAAATATTTTGAGTAAACATCCTCAAGTTTCTTATGGGAAATTAGTGTCACGCCCCCCTCTTACAAATCATCATAAGAAAAGAAGAGTTTACTTTGCCAAAAAATACATTTCTCTTGGTCAAAAGTGGGCTGATGTAATTTTTTCGGACGAAAAAAAGTTCAATATTGATGGACCTGATGGTTTTTGTTATTTTTGGTATGATCTGCGGAAGACCAAGGAAATGTTTTCCAGGCGTCGATATGGTGGTGGCTCGTTTATGGTATGGGGCACTTTTGCGGCAAATGGAACCACTCCAATTGTATTTATCAACCGTAAAATGAATTCGAACAGGTATGTTGATATGTTAGGAGAAAGTTTGTTACCTGAAGCGCCACTAATTACTTCAGGGAACTATATTTTTCAGCAGGATAATGCTTCGATACACGTTTCTACGAGTGCAAAACTCTGGTTTGGAGCTAATTCTGTAAATTTACTTGATTGGCCGGCGAGAAGTCCCGATCTTAATCCAATCGAAAACTTATGGGGACTTCTAGCCCGAGAAGTTTATAAAAACGGCACACAGTATCAATGTACACAAGATTTTGTCGTCGCCATCAAAGACGCTTGGGAAAAAATATCTGTGGACATTTTAAAAGATCTTTCAGGATCTATGACCTCTCGGCTTATTCAAGTGATTGAAAAAAAAGGTAGTGTTCTTGATTATTAAAACATTTTTTAAGTATTTTACAACATGTCCTTATAATTTTTTCCGTATTTCCTTTAGTGTTAAATTTTGTAAAATCAATATTTTGATGCTAAATTATGTTTTTTTATGTGGTATAAGTGTTATCACAAAATTATGCAGCAGAAGTAAGAAATATAAAAAGTTCATTTAGGTGAAATGGAAATAAAGCATATTTTCATGCAATTACATGTTGTCCTTATATTTTTTTCGCGCACTGTATATTCTCACGCTTCTTTCTATAATTTCGGGGTTGATAATAAGCTTCCAGTATTATTTAGAAAACTTCGGTGTCACTCAGATTATATGCAAATTAGTAGTCACTTCATCGTTTTATTGACTTTTTTTTTAAATATACCCTGGTTGCGATTGCCCTTATGCATATATACATATATATAGAATCTCTATTATAGTTGAATAATATTTTCTGAAATATTAAAAATAGCAATGATGCTTTTATCGAGTTTTTTAAATACTCCGATTGTGACTACCCTTAAGTATATATTCATATATATATAGTATCCCTATTATAGTTGATTGATGATTTCTGAAATATTAAAAAAAGCAATGATCGTTTTATTGATTTTTTTAATATACTATGACCGTGATTGTCATTATGTATAACACAAGCTGTATATATGGTATCTCTGTTATAGATGATTAATGTTTTCTGAAATATTCAAAAAACATTTATCTTTTTATTGATGTTTTTAATATACTCTGACTTCGATTGGCCTTACGTATAATACAAATATATAGTATAGATGATTAATGTTTTTTTAAATATTAAAAAAAATTATCCTTTTATTAATTTTTTTAATATAATCTGCCTGTGATTGTCCTTATGTATAATGCACACACACACATGTATATAGTATTTTTAGTACAGATGATTAATGTTTTTAAATATTCGAAAAATCATATAATATTTCAATTACTTTGCAGAAATAAGGAAAACCTAAAATGTTTTTCTTCATTTACTGATTGAATAATCGAAATTTTTACATAGGTCTATAGTTTTAGCATCAACGCTAAATACCAAATTTTATTGATCTAGAATGTTGTATTTCTGAGCAATCACGTTTGGACAATCAATAATCGACAGATAATAAGTTATTTGACACAGCTGGCTCAGAATTTAACGTAGTTCTTTAAATATTCTGGCAAAATATGTTACCAAATTTCATCCACCTAGTATTTTTTGAGAAATTGTGTTTATACGCATGTGATGGGATAGGCATGCATAATGATTTCCCTTATTAATAATTTGACGGAAACTTATTGCAATATTAAATTTTGTAAATTTGACTTCTAAATACCACATACGAAATTTCATCGTTCAAACTGTTTCCATTTTTGAGGTTTTATTTCCGCAGAAGGGCAGACACAACTCTAAAAAAAAAATTATCGGTTTTACGCAAATTTAAAAAGAAAAGTTTCAGTAAATTATTGTCCTTATAAATTTGACGGCTTCAATAATTCGTTTACTCTTTCCATTTTTGAGTTTTCGATTCGTACGAGAAAATAAAATCAAAAATAGTTTCAGTGAAATAAAGTGGGAAAAACATGTTAGTACTAATGAAGAATTAATAAATCCTCTGTAAACAATTCTTTAAAGAATATAAACTTTCCTTTTGGAAATTAACAGTTATTTATGCAATCCGAAATTATAATACTTATTTTATAGATCTCATTAAAATATTGTTGATATCTATTTAAAATCAAACGGTATTACCTATATTTTCAATAAATAAGGGCTTTTTAGGTTAATGAATTTCTTATTGATTAAAATTCGCTTTCACCGGGAAAAAAAATTTTCCTCCTTAAAATAAAACTATATAAATTCATTAATTTAAAATGCCATTACACGAATTAGTTTGTAAAAATGAAACAAAATTTCACCAATGCATCAAAATCGTGACAAAAATATCTGTGAAAAATTGTCTGAAATTTCTGCGACAGAAACAACCATAGAGATAGATACGAAAATATTTTTAAAAATTATAAAATGCGTAAATTTACAATTAAAAAAACATGCCGAAATGAATGGGATTTGAAAATGAATATTAAAACTAGAGACCAAACTAAGTCGCGTTCGACTAATTTTTTGTAATGAAACAAAATGAAGAAAATGCAATTTCTGTTGTTAGAAATCTGAGTTTTACTAAATATATGGTTGTTGTTGGTTTGGGAATTTTCAGGCGGAGTTTTCAGCGAAAGAGATTGTTTGTATCTCAAAAAATTTGCAAATTCTGGAATGAAATCTAATATACGAATTTTTTTGTTCAGAAATTTTTGAAAGAAATTTGAAAAAGGCATATTGGATCGAATTATTAAAAACAACTCGATTTCCGCAATGGAAAAATCCCGAGACATAAATTAGTAATTATGTAAATAAGCCTGTCCGTTTGAGCTATTTCTATCAAATTCAGTTTTGTAATAATAAATGCTTAAGTTACAAAGTAGTCCCTCCCCTCCTTTTTTTTGACGACTATACATAAGATGATGTACTTAAATATGACGGCAAACGAATCAGAATAAAATATACGTTGACGTGATTGAACAGATTTTTCTAATTAGAATAAAATGAGATGATAAATTTTAGATTAAAATTAATTTAAATGTTTTTAATATAT
>JAPMOR010002605.1:0-14516 GCA_026543865.1 Argiope aurantia
TTGGTATAAGTAACTAACACATTTAATTTAACAAATTGAAATATGTGGAATTTCCAGTACGTTCATACTATTGAATTTATTGTGACTTTTAGAAAGACAGATGTTTTAAATGCTTTGGTTTATTCAAGCTTTTATAATAAAGATTTTCTCAACACCTGCTATTATATTACAAGATCTATTTCAAAGAAATTTTTCAAACTGCTTAGCTTCCCTACGTTTTTTGTAAAAAAATAATGTGAACTGTACTGATTCAATGCTAAATCTATTTATATAACGCATCAAAAACTAAATTTCTAAAAAAATGCAAATAAAATTTTTTAATGTTTATAAAATTACTATTTTATTGATAATGAATCCTTAAAACATTATTTTACTTATAAAATATGTTTATAAATTGAAATGATTCCATAAGAAATTTATTCCTTCAAAAGAAATAAAACATAATAATAGAAAAATATTGTTATTTAATGTTTTATACGTCCGGAGTTTAGGGTACATATATATAACAACATTCTAGAATTTCGATTTTATATATAACTAGCCGCCTTTGGTGACCAGCCGGTTCGCCAATCTTAATGCACGTTAAAATTTTAATAATTAAATATTTTATAGAACTCCCATTTTAATTTCTTCTTCATTAAAATATTTTTAAACTTCAAATTTTAATAGTCATATAATTCACTCATAATATTTATTATAAGGGCCTTCAGCCATAACGTAATTAGTATCTCTCTAATTTTCCATTAGCTCCCGTAGAATTTATGCTTTAAATTAAAGTGGAAATAATTAAACTGCAATAAATAGAATAATATTCTATTTACTGAAACGAAGCATTTTTAAAAAAATATTAGTACTGAAAACAGAGTCGCTGAGTATTTAAACCTTATGGGCACTGAAGAATATTTTTCTTAATTTATGTAATATCTCAAGAAGTGTTCAATAAAATTTTCTCAGATTCATCATGAACAGATCGATTAATTAACAATGTTTAGTTTTAAGTGCATCAAACACTAAAAAAATAAACAGAATTGTTTGAAATAATCTGTCGAAAACATATTAAGCCTTCAAAATGGTTCATTATGGTAACGCAAATGCGTGAATTTTCTACGCCAGTTAGGGTAACGCTATGCAGATTAGATATTTTTAATTTCCTTTATTATGTTTTATTTTCATTCAAAAGTACTTCAGAATGAATCTGAAAGATCTATTAATTAACAATGTTTAACTTTAAATGCATCAAACCTTAAGAAAATAAACAGTATCCTTTGAAATAATCTGTCGAAAATTTCTTAAGCCTATCCCCTTTAGCGTGGGAAAAAAACAAAAACAACTGAAGCCTTACTCATTTGGCGATGGACAAATGAAAGTTTTTTTGGCAGGAAAGTTAGTTTCTAATTAATAATTACAATTCTAATTAAAAATTCGAAAAAAGGGACCCCAGGTGCACATTCCCGACCTCCAAGGTATGCATGTGCCAAATTTGGTAGCTGTAAGTCGAACGGTCTGGCCTGTAGAGCTCCAACACACACACACACACACACACACACACACACACACACACACACACACACACACACACACACACACACACATTGAGCTTTATATAAGTATAGATTACAAGTCTATAAGTAAATAAAACATAATTTTCTTAAAGTGAACAAAACATCAAGAGTTAATTTACTCAATAAAATAAAATCATTTTATTATTTTTATAACTGATTATTAACTTTCAAGACATTAACATTTGTATCCTAATTTTTAAATATATTTTTAATTTTAGCAAACTTTTATAAAGGTTTTGAAAAAACAATTGTGCTTGATTTAAATCTTCAGTTTCGTACTGAACAACATTCTAAATAGATCTAGAGTCCAACGTTTGAACGAATTTTATTTTATTAAGCTTAGTAAGAAGTTGAGTAGTTTCATTTATTCTTCTAGAATGAGAGTTTTCATTTTCGAACAAGATATTTCTCCTAAAGGATTTTTATCGTCATTCTTCGAACTCTCTTATATTTACGAGGTCAATATCCAAACTTCTTCTTTATTGATAACATCGAAATTTTACCTCGGGAAAAAAAAAATTCAAAACTGCGAGAAACTTTGGCAATATGGCGTTTGCTGCAGATTGGTATTCAGAAGAGGAATATTTGCTGAGCATCACAAGTTTCTGGCACCATAAAGTTTCCTAAATGCTTCCATCCACTTATGATTGTGTGGTGTTATTGTGACGTAATTACCGATTGACGTGACGTCATCATGACTGTAGCGAGATGTGTAGAGTTTTTTTCGTTGTAAGGAAAGAGATTAAATGGTTTCGCTTTCAAGATTCCGAGACATTCTCGCCAATTGTAATCTGGTGAATGGAAATAACTGAATTTCTATATATTAGATTGCGTAACATAGGACGGAATTACGTATCGAATTTGAGAGATATGCTATGACAACAATTTCACAGCTTTTGTTCGTTCCACCTCAAGAGTTGATTAGACAAGAAAGTTAGTTTTCAGACAAGTGATATCTTATTTAATTTGTCATATGTAACATTTACTTTGATTGAATAATTTTTACAGTAGAAACATTAGACTCTTGTGATGCATAAAAATGCACAGTTTTGTTATTAATTTTGCATTTGGAAAAAGAACCGGCACAATTAATAAGTTGATTAACATTACCACTTGCATCTTATTATAAAAATCAAAAACATATGCAAAACAGAAATCTTTTATGAAAGAAATTATCTTTATTGTATTTTTTTTGATAGTTAAAAAGAATAATGCTAAATGTTTTCTTAAGTTTCTACGAATTTTTACAGTCTACGATACATTATGCAAATTGAAAATATTTTTAGCATTTATTTATTTTATTTTGATTTTCAGAAGTGCACTAAGAGAAAGTAAATTAAATCAGCGAAATATTTGTTCATGTGACAGTAAAGAATTTCTATGTTTAACACAATATTAAATAAAAAAAAAACAATTTTCGCACTTATATTAGTGGTATGTGGGCATAATAGTTGAAAAATGAAAGAAGTTAGGGATGTTTTGGATACCAGAACTTTATATATAAGTTTTAAAATAAATCCTTCAATGGCTCGGCTGGTGATGGATCTCTTTGCTTTCGAGTGTATCAAAGTATAATGTATAAAACGGCACACGACATACATATTAATTTTAACGTATGATATTTAATATTGTTACAAATCTGCAATTCTGCTTCCTAGCATAATTTGTTCCATCAACAGAAAGAAAGTTTTACAGTCATCTGAATGGACGGAATCCGTGTGGCGCGTCGGAGGTCCCAGAGCTTGGCGCCAAACTTGGCGACGAATTTGGCGACTTTGGCGTTAAAATAGATAATACCCGAAACTTTGAGAATTTTCCCGATCCGTCTAGTAGGAACCGAGATACGCTTCGAACGTTCCTGATTGGTTCAGACGCTTCTAGCCCCGCCTCCTGAGACCTATAAAAGGGGCTGCAGCTGCCAGACGAAGTCAAGTCAGTAGTCCGAGTTCGAGAGCAGCGAAGTCTGAGTAGTCCGAGTCGGAGAAGTCGAAGTCAGTCAGATTGGACAGAGCGGAGTAGTCGGAAGCGACGGAGTCAAGCTAGTGCTGAACTGAGCTGTGCGCTACTGTCTGCAGTAGATTCTGGTTGTATGCTGCTGTTGTATGCTACACGTCTCGGCTGAAGATAGTCGTCTCTGTGCTGTATATATCTGTCGCTTTTGTGCTGTCCTGTGTGTCTTCGTGTAAATAAACGTCGTTGTTTTTATTCTACTTCCACCTGCTGATTGAGCTTTCTCCACACCATATAACTTCCACTATCCAAACGAACCCCGGCGGAAATTTCGTAACAATATTGATAATATTTGTAACGTGTAGACATGGACTTAAAAACTGTAGGGCCATATTTAAAATTCGACTAATTCTGTCATTAGATATTATGCATTTTTGCTTATTTCCTATAGGTATACGAACAAAATAACTGAAACTCGTATATAAAAATTTCATTTTGTATTCTGTATAAAATTCCCTACAGCATTTCCAGTTGGAAACTTTAGAAACGCATCTGATTGATGACTTTATTTGGGTACAAAGTCCAAAATGTGTACTCAAATCTCAGAACAATTTTTCCAAACTAAACACAGAAAAGCATACTATTATATACAGATCCGTGAAATCATTGTTAGTTTTGAATAAGACACAGTCTTCTACAAATCGCATAAACTGGCTTGTTAGAAAAAGGCTACATGGAAACAATATAAAAAATATTTAAAAACAACTTTTTATAATCGTGATATTAGTCAAATATTGATTTAATATAGCCTTTAAACAATTCATTAGTTTTGATTAGAAGTGATATATATATATATATATATTTAAACAAATAGTTTAAGTCATAGGTAACAGAAATGCAAACATAAAAAAATTTGCATGTAAATATAATAAGGGAATATTAATTTTTTTACTGGAAAAATAAGTCTTTAATTACTGAACTAAATAAGTAAATTTGTTTTATTTGAAATCAGTAATTGAGCTTCGAAAAACGAACCTATAAAATTGAAATTCTAGAATATAAAGAATGTTATTGCATTTTCTGGTCCATCTTAAGAAAAATTAAGGTAAAATTCATTTCAAAGTGATAACTCTCGAAGAAAAGAAGATTAGTGTAAATCATAAAACTTAAAACAAAGCTCTTCAAGGAAAAAAAAATGTTAAACAATCTCATTCCTCAATCCAAAGAGAGAGATCTATAGTTACAGTTTATTGAAATCTGTAATCTCAAAGCCACGCATTGGACGTCCATTTAAGCTACAAGTGGAAAAAAATACATATTCACATTCTACATCTAAATTCAAGGATTATTACATCACAAATTGCAAATAGCATTAAAGAGTGATCTGAATGTTTTGTTTTGTTTTTTGCTTTTTTTATGAAGATGTGTGTTTACTTCACAGCATTGGGGTGAAAAAATCTTCCATCTGAAGAGAGAAAGTAAGTGTCTGTGTAATTCAACGACGTTATTTGGTGTGGAAAAACAAGATAAGGGCAGATTATGGGTAAGTAGAATGAATATACAGATAGAAATGATAAAGATGATGTAATAATTAGGTATGTGTGAGACTCAGTACCGACTTTTTAATCTTTATCTATTCATAACTAAATACATAACATCATTTATACACTTTACAATTTTGGAAAAAGGCACTTTTCTTTGCAGAGATCAGCTGTGTATCTTTAATATCAAACGGTATAAATGAAGTGGAAAAAAACAAAGTCCGGCAGATCATAGAAATGTAGAATCACAGTGAAGGCAATATAATGATTGGAATATTATAGTAGCTAGTAGCGGACTTTTAACCTTTATACACTTAGAAGATACATTGGATAATCTATTATATGTACATATGCCAAAAATTTGACAAACTATTTTTTTCTGACAAATAGAACTTTTTTTTTAATTTCTCGTATACGATGATAAAGTTTTGCATTATTCAGAGATTTCGAAATCGAGATTCTGACTAATTCCCATATTTCTTATATCTCTGAATCAGAAAAAACGGATTTTTGAAATTACGACTTTCTATCTGTGTGCCTGTGAACATAACTAATAAACTCTTTGAGCTAGTCAAATGAAATATTATGTATGGTCAATCTCTAAATTTGAAGATTTCTATCCATTCTTAAACGAAATTAATTCAGGAAACATATATCTCTTCAAATGCAAGATGATTACAATATAAGATGATTACAATATGAAGAAACCTATATATATAAAAAAAATACCACACAGATATATCATTTGAAGAACTAAAGTTTGTTAAAATTTGGTACTTTTCCGTTAGCCGGGCACAAATGGCGCCATTTGCGAATCAGACGCGAATATGGCGTAAGAAATTAAGCGGAATTCTGCATTATTTGGCGATTTTTTGCTTGCGTCTAGCTAACGGATTGGAAACCAGACGCGAATTTGGCGTAAGAAATTTGGCTCAATTCTACATTAGTTGGCGGTTTTTCTCTTGCGCCCTACTAACGGAAAAGTACCCAAAATTTAAACCAAATCTATTATGTGGTTGATCTTTTGTTAGACTGTGCTTTCAGATGTATGTAATCCCACTAACTGAAAAACGCAGGTAATTACATATACGGAATTCGGTATGAAATTTCGCAAGTACATTTGTAGCACAGTGTCCAATTATAGATGCAATCCGTTGGAAAAAGATGTCCAAAGCAAACATTCGTTTTTGTGGTAGTTCTGTATTGACGAGCATCTCTAGAATTTTTCGCCAACGATCACACACATATTCTTTCCCATTTTTTGTTACATTACAAAATCTGGGAAGTACAAAAGCGCTCTTATTACAAAGCGTACGAGAAAATTTGGGATGAATGTTCTTACAGGTTTATATTCGTTTATGAAAATTTGCAATGGCATGATGAAGTAATAATTTCCATTTCCGTACTTCGGTTGATTTTGGTTAAATTTAGCTAAATTCAATCATGACCAGTTTAAAGTCGGATATGAAACGGTATGCATATTATTTTAGCAAAAAAAAAAAAAAAAAAAAAAAAAAAAACGACCATCAGTTGAGAGTATTTCACTGAATTAAAAAAGCAGAAAGCAGGGAGTAGAGAGAAGGTGAGAATGTATGCTAAACTTATATAGTTTTTGAAAGAAATTTGTATACAAATCATTTTTGATTTATTGAAAAAAATAGAAATTCTCGCAACTCAGAAGATATAATATAATCTGCGTTTTAAGGATTAGGAAATTATTATAAGAACATATATTATTTAGAAACTATCACACACACACACACACACACACACACACACACACACACACACACACACACAAACACACACACACACACACACACACACACAATCGAGGCAATGATGCTGCGATTTATTTTTTCATTAGTTTTATTTTTCATTAGTAATTCAATACTGGAAATATAAACTTTAGTTGTCATGAACACTCTTTTTTTAATTTTTTTTTAATTCAGTGTATTTTTCTTCGATTATCAAAGATTCCAAATTTCCACATCGTTATAATACATTGTAATATAGAGTTGCATTCGAACATTGTAATACAGGGTTGCAATCGAAAGTATTGAAGGCAAAGAAACAACAATGAAACTTTGCAGAACTTGCTTTATCTTCCCTCCGTTATTCTAGTTTTAAATCACGCCTGCAAACTTTTAAATTTGAAATAAGCAAATCTATAATTCGCGTTTAATATAAAAATCTATTTCTCTGTCATTTAAGTTCCATTTTTTAATAATTGATATCTGTACTATGCCACAACACAATAAATTAGAACAGTGATTAAATTAGAGTACTTGGCATTGTTTTCTGGTATATTCTTTAAGAATAAAAATTGTATTACATTGTTTACTCCACTTTAGAGAATGTATCTTGAAATAATGAGAGTATGATTATCTACGTCATTGTTAAGGTGGTTATTTTTAATCTTAAATCAGTTCGACTTATTGAGTGTGATTTTGAGCATTTTGAAAGAATTCTTACTAGAGAATACCATTTTTAAAAACTAAAAATGGTTGTGCTAGAATTTGCGTCTGTGTGCACATTCATGTGGATTTATTCTCGAGTTTTTATAATGAATGATTGGATTTCTTGTGTTTACTTTTTTCCTTTTATTTTGATGCTGAAAACTTTCTGATGAACGAATTAAACAAAAGACACAATGGTTGTCAAGCATCAATGGACTATGAGCAAGACAATTCAAAAGTTAACGCAACTACATCAGTTGATGAAACTCTGATGCAGCTTTACGAGGTAGCTTCTGATTCATATTCTGCCATTGATGAAGCTACAACCCTTCCTCAACCAGAATCAACTGCCCAAAAATCTCTATAAACCCATTCACTAATCTATTTTATGAGTTTTTGTCTTTTGATGACCCTCTGATGCATCTGGAAATGACTGTACAAGATGAATTTTCTATTTGTGCAGATTGGATTTCGAAACTCCAAGAATTTTTCAACTTCAACTAAATTCAGTTATAAATACATCAGAGAACCATCTACAATAGCAATCACTGAAAATTATTTGCTCATCATTTGAAGTCCTCGAAATATCCTGATTCAAAAATAATAGTTATTCTTTTGCCTTGACAAGTAGCAAAAAGAAAAATTTAAACGAACTCTCTATAGTAATGAACTTTGAAAAATACCGAATTCTTTTTAGAAATCTTTTGCTCGTTCAAACAAAATTTTTTTATTCAAACTTTCAACCTTACAACCTTCCAATTTCAAAATAGCGGCAGACGATTTTCAATCTTCAAAACATGGTTTTGTACCTAACAACGATGAAAAAAAGGGATAAACAGATCCTCAAAAGAGAAAAGAAATCCAGTCATGGACATCTGTACATAGTGTATATAGTTATTTTTGTATATATTTTTTTGTTATTCGTATATTTTTATATTTACACTGCGGACCATTTTTATTGTTTTTCAAACACTTGTGTTTATTATTCCTGATGATGGACTTTATTGTACCCGGACTTGACAATGACCGCAAGCGGTTACCTTACTTGTGACTTCATGTCTTTCTAGAATGAAAGATTTTCATCGAATTTTGAAGAGACTTTGTTGAAAACTGAGATCGCTGGCCTTCTAACATCGCATCAAACATCTTTATCTGAATATCGTTGCATCTCATTTTAGACCCTTATCAATAGACACATTTAATAGCACTTAATTTTAATCTTGTGTGAAACCCTCAAAATAAAATAGACTCAACTCCAAAAATGCCTCACTTATTGTGTTTCTTTTCTTTTCATATTTTATGGTTAAGTAAACCTGAGAATAAATATTATTCTTCATATTACATTTCAGATATTACATTTATACTTTGAATAAATCGATATATTTTTTAACTTATAATTACATCTTAACACAGAAAGATGTATTTAAGTACAAATACGCTCAGAGTTAAAATGTAAATGATTTATATTTGCTTTATATTTATTTTCTCAATTTATTTAAAATAATTTTATTTAAAAATTATTTAAAATTAATTAAATTATTTATTATATAAAATTCATATTAGATTACATTCCCAACATATTAATTTTTTTCTATTTTTATTTTTCTATGTTGATTTTAAAATTCGAGCATAAATGATTAAATAATTGATTATAAAATTAGCGAGTGGCTAACAAATAACTTTTTTTTTTTTTTTTTTTTTTTTTAAGTTTAAGTAGCACATTCTTATTGAAAATACACTAGCAGAAAAAATTTCTATATTCTGGCGTACAGGAAAGTTGATAAAAAATGAACTACCAAATTTCACTCTGAGGAACCTTGAAAGTTTTGAAACATTTTTATTCATTAATTTTTCAGTAAATCCGTTAAAAACCCTCTCATAAACTGAACTTCTCAGAGATGATATTGTTAAACACACAGGGAATTTTTCGTTTCTTTGTTTAGTAATTGTATGTCATTTGATAAAAGTAACACTTTGTAACTATTTTCAGCATAAAAATGGCCGTTTACTTTTACTATTTCATATTTAGAACAATTTTTTTTAATATTCTCATCAATATGGGCTTTAGATGAAAACAGTTACGTAATTTTATATTTATATTTAAATATTATAAGTAAAAATAAATTAATTAACCGCCTACAACAACCAAGTATTCTCTTTCTAGCTATGTATTTAAAATATTTGGCAAAACCGAAGAACTTTGTAACCTATTTCGTTAATTTTTATTTCAACTGAAAGCTAATGATATATAGATACGTTTTATGAAGTCCCCTTCTCTAGACAACTTTCTATTTACAAGATAAATCTCAAAAACAGTGTATAACTTTCAATCCCCAACTAGGAATAGCTTGACAGTGTTCCCCAGTTACAATCAATAAAGAAATCATTGAATATACTGATTTCATTTATTTTTATTTCATTTTTATTCATTTATTTCATTTCTTCTAGATGCAGCATCAATTCTGAGTCATTTGTTCACCTTCAATTCCAATCTCAACAGCCGGACTAATTTTGAAAATTTTCTTTATCAATTGTTTTAATCTTTTAGCAACCATTACTAACCAATCGTCTATGAAGGGGATAGAAATAATAACAAATTAAGTAAATTTTATGAGCTACCTCTTATCACAACAAAAGTACAATCGAAATATAATTACAATAATATTAATAAAAGTAAACAAGTCTTATTTTAAACTTTACTGGAATAATAGTGATAGAGGTATAATAATAATAATAGACCGATTGATTAGCTATTCTTCAACTCGGCGAAGGTTGCAACGAAAATTTCAGAATTTTTTTCTTGCTTTGAGGATGAGGGTTCAATCAAAATTTTATTTTGCAATATCTCTCTAAGTGAAGAGGAAGGAAATATCTGAACATTGATGACGTATCTTGGATTCATGAGTCTTCACATGAAATAAAATGTTTTGAAGTCGGTTCTGTGATTGTAGCTGAGGAACTCTGACGTGGACTTTTTCTTTAGAGAATATACAATGAACTTTTTCAATTTCCCTCAGAAATGGAGGAGGATCTAAAGTATTCTATGACATATCTAAAGGTGAGTATTTTTAATGTGGAACATTAACTGTAGAAATCAGGTTTTGAGTTTGAGGATGGCCAATTAGGCCATTCGTTTTTCTTGTAATTATAAATATGTAGATAATGTATATGCCAGAGAACTTTTAAAAATTCTTTATTATTGATACTATATTCACTATTATGGATAGTCATAATTTAATTAGACTAACCATTTAACAGACAATTATGAAAAAAAAAGAATTTTTTCTACAAATTCCTTAGTTGTTGGCTGCAATTATGAGGAATAAAAAATTACCTAAATTAATGAACTAAATTATAATTAATTTATGATAATATTGCCAGTTAATTTAGTCTTACTCAGCACAAAGTGTTATATCCACACCAGTTTGGTTTCACAGAAGGCAGAGCAATAAATCATGATCTTCGGAAATTGTTAGATGTTATCGAAGAGGCCAAGGAAAGAGAACATTACGTTATAATTATTTCATTAGACATCAAAAGGGCTTTTGACATTTTAAAATATGACCCTATAAGAAAAAGAATAAGTAAACTTTATACGAAAACAAGTTCTCAGAATCCTTAATAGACATCCTTTCCAATCGCAAAGTGGCAATTCAAACAAGTGACGGTCCAACGGTAAGGAAACGAACACAAGGTTTCCCCCAAGTATCTTGTACATTTTGTCTATTTTGGAACATAGTTTCATATGAAATTTTAAAAACAGATTCGCCAAGAGACATTTGCAAGCATATGTAGACGACTTCATACTCGTCATCATTGGGAGAACTCGGCTAGAATTGGAAAAACATAAAAATATAGCACTCAAAACTTTTAAAATATGGATAAAACTCAATTCGTAATATCAATAGACAAAATCACAATATTTACTTAAAGGAATATTTTCTAGGGGAGCAACTGGTTGATGGAACACCCAACTTTTCAAATAAAAGTCATATTTCAAATATCTGGGAGAAACATTAGATGAAAAGCTAAATTAGATTACTCACATACAAGAACAATTACATGTATGTGAGTCACTCTAAGGCTATCAGCCAATATCAACAACGTTGCCGCATAGTAGGTCCTCGCTGTATACTGCAACAAAAATTCCGAAGTACCCTATATCAAACAGTCATCGAGAGGATGCTCCTTCATGGTGTAAGTGTGTGGTCACTCTCATGCTCCCCTAGGTTGGAAAGATAACTAACATCTATTCAGAGGAACTTTCTCCTATATATCAGTGAATCAGATCGTACACCACCACCATCAGCTTTGCAAGTCATTACAGGCATCATGCCAATACACCTGAAAGTCTCAACGAGAAGTCCTCTACATCCATATCACATGCTTAAAGAAAGAAATAGAATTTGAAGGTGTAACATATTATACTAGAGAATTTGAAGAAAAAGTCAATAATATTACTATCCACCCTTCATTGTTTGTGATAGAAAAACAAATCTCAACAATAGAGCCATTTGAAGAGGACAATAGTTTGAAATTCTACACTGATGGCTATAAATCATAGCTGGCAACAGGCTGTTCATATCGAGCATTCGGAAATGACATGAAAATCCTTGATTGGAAAGGAAAACTAAAGGAATTCCATACTATATTTCAAGCCCAATTGCTTGTACAGAAAAGATCTATTATACGAGTTTGTGAAGAAAATGAGATGATTAAAATCTGGACAGACAGTCTTTAAAGTTTACTAGCAGAACAAAATCCCCATTCTCCTCATCAACTTGTTCGAGACATCCAGTCCCTATTCTTCTAAAACCCAAATATTTTCTTAAGATGTATCAAAGCCCATGCTGGTTATCGGGGTAATGAAGAAGCTGATATTCTAGCAAAAGCAGCCATTGTCGAAGGTGTTTCAATGGAAACTCCAAATTCCCGGTGTCATATTAAGTGGCGTTTTCAGAAAATATTTGTAAGAAAATGGCAAAATCTTTGGGATAATTGAAATACTGGTCGTTCTGTTTATAAAGTCATGAAAACAGTAAATTTGCAACCACTCTCCTAGACTCGTGAAGAAATCCTATTTGTAACAGGAAATGGTCCATTCCCTTCTTTTCTTCATCGTTTCCATTAATCAAAAGTTGACTATTGCTTTTGTGAAGAAGTCGGCGATCCCATCCACTTTGTGGCTTTCTGCCCTTTTACTTTTTCATGGCACCTCCGAAAACCGTCATCTTCGACAGAAAGTCTTTGGTACAAAAGAGTCCTTAATAATTCATCTTCGAAAAAAAAAGAATTATAAACATGATTAGATTCCTAATTGATCATGGAGAATTGTTCCAATTTGATTAAACCTATAAATTTTTTAGGGCAACATTTTTTTAACTCCTTGATATTTTCACTCATACTGTACACTATAATGTTCACTCATCTAGTTTTATTGTACTCACGAGTTTTTCATTCTAGTTTTTATCATTTCTTGTTATGCTATATGTATTTGTGTTTTGTCATTTGTTTGTATCTCTCTGATTGATTGCTGCGTAATTTTTTTAATAAAGTCTTCTTACATCTATACCAAATCAGAAAGGGGCCACATAAGCTGTAGAAATGGAGATGTGGTGTGGTGTTAAGTGTTGAGTCAAGAATATAATTAGAGAAGATTTTGGTTAAAATATGTATTAACAAGGGGGAAACGAGCGTCTTCTAGCCACATAATCCCCCTATTCTTCAAAATCTTAAATTGTTTTCACAAATATCTTCAATAAGATAACATATAGTTCCTTGTCGTTTGTGAAATTCCAGTGTATAACGGCACGTTATATGTTGAAATTGATGTTGGAATTGATGTTTCGTTAGAAAGGCCAATAATTTCATTTCATCAAAAAATGTTTTTTTTTCTCGATATACATTTAATTTACCGTTCTCTATCGGTTTTGATCTATCTATTCAAGAACATTTTGTTCTGCTCGCCTAAACCCCGATATTGTGAAAGGAATTGAATGAACTGTGCATATAGCAAGCTAAATGAAAGATGATAAATATGAAATGGACAAATTAGTGCTAAATAGAAATGTTGCCTTCATTCTGTCTAGTTTCTTTCATGTTTCCTACGGCAAACCTTGTTCCTTTTACAAGGCTTCATAATCTTGGAAATATGGGTTGTTATTCATGCGTTGTGCAATAAAGCTATTTCAATTGTGTAACTCGGCAAGATAGAATTTAGAATCTGTATGGGGAATCTGTACGGAGCTATGAGAAATTATTTTATACTTTTTATTACGTTTTCAAAACATGATAGATTAATTTTTTATTGAAATAATGATTTCCTGCCTTTCAATCTGGCCTGTACGAAAAAGTTAGCAATAGATTTTAAACCTTTAATTTAACCCATAACCCAGGACGGGAGTCAAAAGGACTCTGCGTTGTTCATTGAATGATGCAAAAAGAATAAAGAAGTATTTTTTAATGATATTTTGAAATATTGTATTCTTCATTTCTGTTTGTTAAATTCGAACAACATTAGTGCCATTCGTTAATATCTAAACGAATTAAGTAGTCATTAAAAGATTGTTTAGGTTTTTCTTATAACATCTTTCCAGCATTTAATATTATAACGTTTAACAGTTTTAATATTAATATTTTTTATTATTTTTGGTAACAATATGATTTTCAGAATGTATTGTGTTTCCAAAATAAAGTCGAATGCTGTTTACAAAAGACAAAAAAGGAAATTACCAATGGAGTCATTTTTGACCCCATGTCTCTGGCCGCGTCAGGAAATTCATGTCTCCAGTTACGGGTTAAATTTCCACCAAAGAAATAAGAAAGAGAATTAATAAAAACATATTAATGTCTTCATCTGTTATAATAATGTTAATTAGTAGGATATTTTAGCGCTACAAATATGTTATAGATATGAATAGCCGCATGGACGAATGTTAAATAATGGATTAATAGTGGAGAACATGCTACTATCAATCAAATGACCTATCGAGTCTCATCATCAA
>JAPMOR010002613.1:0-22228 GCA_026543865.1 Argiope aurantia
TCTATACTTGTTTGTGATTATTAGTCACAATAAAACGTTTTTGAGATGGCATGCACAATTTCAGGGCTATTGCGTTCATTACAGCCAATTCCTACTGCAATCAAGACCTCAGGTTTGAAAGCGAGAAAGTAACATTACAAAAGCATTTGTAACATTTTTTTATCCAAAAAAAAGATAAAACGGATCTCCATTGTTCTTTAAGAGTACACAAAAGATGAAATTTTTCACACTGAATGAAAGACCTTCATGAACCTTATTTCAAGAATTCTTGTTTCAGTGTCCTTTACAAGCCGAAGCGTTGTTTTATTCTTTAACCGCTGATATTTCTACTTAGAAGAATAACATTTATGTGAAGGGTGGTCAAAAATAATTAGTTTTTATAATTTAGGAAAATCTACACAACTTGAAAGTATAAATATGCCAGAATTGTTAAGAGATAAAAAAAAATGTACTTATATATGAAAATAGTAAGCGAGTCAATTCTTTTTGTTTTTATGAATCCGATTTACATTACTTTGTTCCATAATGTTTTAACATTTATTCATTTAGTTGGTTCTTTTACTGATAAATATCGGCTTGGTTTAAAATCTTTCCTTATGCATTCCGTCCCTAACGAGCTGGAGGATCTCCTTCACCCTCGGTAAAATGGAGAAAAGAGCAGAACAAAAATAATAATAGAAAAATACAAAGGAGAGAAATAATATCTTTGTAATAAACACAGCTACATCAAAATCCTCAAAAGTATTCGAACAGATTCGTCAGACAGACTTCTGTATCAGTAAATAGTTTCCTGTATCATATCTACATCCTCGTTAGAATCATTACAAATAATTTGGAGTTTAAGCCTTTTAACATGAAATTATTTTAATCAATTAGCTTTAAAATTTCAAAGGAAGGCTTTTAAGGTGTAAAAAATAAACAAGATATATAAACATTTTCAAAGTATTTTACTCCTTGAATTTTAAGAAAATATACAAGTAAGCATGAATTATATATTTTCTAAATGAATATTAAAAGCGAGAAAAACGGCCACTTAGAAGGTTCAGCTCACTCACCGTATGACAAAAAGGAATTCTCCCACGAACAAAATAATAACTTCTATAAAACGAGTTATATTTCATTTTTTAAAAATAATTACAAATGTTCTATATTCCCTCATTTTACTAAGAGACGTGGTTGTACCCTTCTTCAATAAAGTAAAGGACGTAATTAATTCCTCCCAAATAATTTAAAGTATGTAATCAGTTCCTCTTAAATAATGTAAAGGATGTAATCAATTCCTCCCAAATAATTTAAAGGATGCAATTAATTTCTCCCAAATAATGTAAAGGATGTAATCATGAAGCCTTATTTGTAAGTGAAACTGCTTGCGATACGTTTTCAAATGTAATCGTAGAAGTAAAATACTTCAAGCAGTTGGTTGTAGAACATATAGTTAATAATAGTAGAGATATATTGATCTTTCGAGGATCACATGGCTAAAAGTTTTCTAATTCTACTTCATGTAAAAACTCTTGGCGTTCTTCTTTTGAACGAATAACCACTGTTGAAGAATTGTCAAAACGAATGTAGAATATTCCGATGATTCAGTTCTTCAGTTCCCTATTTTTTATGGATACGGACATCTGAAACAAATTTTGAAAGTTTTGCTTATTCTAAAATACAAAAAAAAAACCTTGTGTTACTTATTATTAGAATTTCCTTTTATTAACTTCAAATCAAAACTAAGAATCGCTAAAAAACTGTTACCTGAACCAGATTTTTGTTTTTTTACCAATGAAAGGTGATTCATTTTTTATTCCCTAAATTTACATTAAAATCGTATTGCCTCGCAATGTATTCAGTCAACAAAGCAATAAAACTTTTCTTTGTGTTTTAAAACACTGAACATGCGTTAAAAATAGTGTTAAGATAAAAGTAACAAACTTCAGTAAATTTCCGACTATCAGCTTTAAGAATTATCCGCATTTATTATTCCCAAAATATTTTTTTTAAAAAAAACTTTAGTCAGAAATTTTAAAAAAAGGTATTGTATCAAATAAAAGCAAATGCTTCTTTTTTCTCTTGACAAAAGTAAACCAATTATTTGCAAATGCAGAAATCTGCTTTTATCAAATGTCATAAGTGAATGTGTACACACCATTACTATAAATAAAAAAAAATTCAAAGGCACTTTCCAGTTTATTTGTATTTCTTTTTCATCATTTTGCAGATTATGTGCGGCTAATGCACCCCCAAATACAGAAGTTTGCAGTAATTTGCTGTTTATTTTTCGATTTTTTTCTTAATGAGTTAATACTCCTGATAAATAAAAACTTATCCGCTTAACTGCAGATTCTAAAGGAAGAAAAAAAATAAGGTCATCAAAAATAATTTGTTTAAAATTCTCTTTACGATTAAAGATGAAAAGAAGAACCGTCGCTGCTGATGTGCACCAAAGCGTGAAGCGGGGGATGAGAAAACAAGTCGGTTTCTAAACAAACTCGCCGGAAAAAAAAAAACTTTCAATTTACGAAACAGATTACAGACAAAAACATCAGAAATAAGCTGAATCGTCTCACAAGCGCAATTTTGTAGACCTTTGCTGTCAATACATGTTTGTAATTGGAAACATCTCTTGTCACTCTAATGAAATTAAAGGTCTTTGACACCAGGAAGTTTTCGCTACATTTGGCTTTATTTGCGTCTTAAAGAGCCAAAAAACGTAGCAATAAAAACATTTGGAAATTGGCCTTAGGCAATTTAACAAATGATGAACTTCAAAGTAATTTTATTGTCCGTATCAATAAGATATTGGGCTGTTCGAAAAGCAATTTCGTTTTTTCCCGGCAGAGGATTTAAGTGTATTTTTTGCACCCAACTTCACATTTAAACCGTATAATTTTTATATGCTTTGAGAGCTCATATAGCAAGGCTTGTGTGTGAAAAATTCCAATTCATTCTACGCAGTAGTTTTTGGTTGGTGCCCTTTTAAATATGGAGAGCGATAAGCAGCATTTTCGACATATCTTACTGTTTTACTACAGAAAGGGTAAAAATGCTGTTCAAGCCAGAAAGAAATGAACCGATGTGTATGGAGAAGGTGTGTTGACAGTACTCCAGTGCCAGAACTGGTTCGCTCAATTTTTTAGACGGTAAAACCTTCACCTCAAATGAGGAGGTCAAAAACCACCTCTATCAGTTTTTTGGCAGCAAAGACCAACAATTTTATGAGCGTGGAATGATGCTACTACCAGAAAGATGGCAAAAGGTGTTGGACCAGAACGGCCAATATATAATTTAATAAAGTGTTTGTTTATTATACGAAAACTGTCTTTCATTTCCACAAAAAAAACAAAAAAAAACGAAATTACTTTCTGAACAACCCAATAATTTCGTGACAATATAATGGGACGTTTTCGTAACTCTTTTAATGATGCATATTGTTCTGTGGAAGCTTCACAGCCCTATCCTTTGTCATTATTCATGTTTTTTTTAAATTTTTTTGTTATAGTTGATAGCTTTGAAACCAATACAGTATATAAAAATGTGATGATAGCGAGAAAGATAAGTAGTGGAATTTCTCTTAGATAGCATAATTAGCTCCCGAATTTTACTCATAAAGCAAAAGAAACCTTTTTTTTCGTAGGAATGCATGTATAATAGGGAGATGTGCTCTATTCCGAAAAAGATGCTCAAACAAATTTATAACAGTGTAATTTGGTAGCTGGTAACCGGCGCGGTGCTGCCGCAGAAGAAATAATTTTAGAAATATCATTTGAAATTTGAAATAGCTGTCTTATTTAATTAGGAACGACAGAAGGAATGATATTTATTTTCTCGTCGACAATGAATACATTTATTGAAATTAAATGACATGTAAAGGAGAAGTATAAATAATACTTATATTTTTTTACTTTTTTATTCAAGTATACTTTAGAGTAGACAATATTTCTTTTTTCTCTGTCTTCAGAAAAATCAAATAAATTTCATGCCTGTTTGACTCGTGAATATCCAACACATAACTGGCCATGGGAAAACATGGATTTTCTAGGTTCTAAATTAATAAGTTAGCAAAGTTTTATCGCCATCGGATGAATGGTACGGCAACGCATAAAATATGAACAAAAAAATATTCATTTTTATATAATAGATAATGCGTGCTTTTTTATAAGGGAATCGATAGCCAAAGATGTATATCTTTGGCTACGTTTCAAATTATGGCGAAAATGAGACAACATTATCGTTAAATGAACTTGTAATGCACATAGCTACTGCCTTATCAGGATAATGTTCTCAATGAACGATGCAATACTTTCTACTACTGTCAGCATCTACTTTATATCACAAGGAAGATGTGGCACTATTACATCTATTATTCATTCCTCTCTTGGCCAAAAGCTTTCTTTTTACTGTGGCATAGATGCAGTTTCATAGGCTCTACTGAATTTCTGATTATATTCTTTCACCAGCTCATCAATGCCTTGATATCCACATCTAACCCAAAATTTTGGCCAGATACAAATGCGAATCACTCGTCTGTTAGGGCTTTTACTGAAATCCCTTGGCATTGCGTTCGACATTACTATGCGGCCAAGGTGAATGTGAATGTTATCTTCAAGCAAACGCTCAATACAGACTGCTACAAGCCAATCCAGCATGTGCCGTCACGGTGTCTCCTCGCCACTCGTTCTTCGAAACATTGCTCCTTAAGCGAGTCACTTTTTTACATTTCGTTTTGCTCATTATGCGAATCACTCGTTATGTGACATGAATTGGAGAACATTTAAAAGAACTGGGACGTTCCCGACAGCTAAAACCGCTGCAATTTCAGTTGTAAATAAAAAGGATTTTTTTTACTCGAGTAAAATTTAATATCTAGTAGAAAATTTAGCAAATATCGGATAAGCGATTTATTTTAGTTATAAAACAGTAGACAAATATTTGTTTTTTAAAGTATTTAAAGTATCGAATGTGTGTTGTGATGCGATAATTTTTATATTCAGAGAGACAAATTTGCACGCTCTGAAAAATAATTCTTAGAAAGATCACTCCAAATCAGCATAATATTGGAGCATAAATTTAATAATTGTAGTGAACTTATTTTAATTTAAATATTCTACTAACAAAAAAAAATTAAGAATTCTGTGTAATTACAAAATCTAATATATGTATATATGTTATTTTTGCATGATAATTAGCCTCCAAAACGATTGCCAAGAAAAAATAAAAATATGTTTAACGAATGCATAATGTTTGTAAAAACTACTGTATAAAATTTCATTTGATTATAATGTATAGAATGCGTTCCAAAAGTGTTTTTTTTTTTTGTATTGATGTATTTCGGGAGGAAAAAATATGTTTCTATCATTACGAGCTTCAGTTAGATTCATTATTAAAAAATAATTTATAAACTTCCGCCTTTTCAAACCTATACAAAACTACACACTTTTGTAAACATTGTCACTGAAACGCCTCCCGCCTCCCCTATTTTATTGGACTAAAATATAAAAATTAATATATTTGAATGTACAAATATTCCCAGTTCCCTTAAGCGAGGTTGTACTTATTAAAAATCAATGCTACATGAACTAACTGGGATGAACCCTGTCCAGATAATTCAGTAATTTTACGAAGAAAGTTGTTTCTTAGAAAAAAACGGAATTTCCCTATAAACGACTACAAGATTAATGTCATCGACTTACATCCTGTATTAAAATAACCCTCCGAGAACATATTAATCGGATTCGATTATTATTAGTTGTTGTTGTTAATAAGACTTCTGAGAAACTATCAATAATTCAAAGATGTCAAATTTAACTCTGAAATTTTAATTTAATGTTTTAAGAATTATTTGTTTAAATAAGAATGAAATTGTCTTAACAAACATGTAATTAAATATGCCCAAAATAAATACAACTTGTATTCAGTTTTCTAAAATATACATCTGTAATCCCAAAACCTAAGGATTACAATATGAGTAAAAAATCCATTTTTCAGTTCAAATTCATATAACACCATATTTGAAGAGCTTCTTATAACATCTGAGCCTACCCATTTTACAAGTGGAAATTTTAAAAGTGTATTTATTTAGTTTAAAAATTTTTTTTAAAAAATCCAAGGAGCTTTAAAAAATATTTTTGTGACAAATTAAAACAGAATCTTTTCTATAGTTGATTACTAAGATTTGAAAGTTATAATAAAAAAGCATTTCAATAAATAAAAATTTAATTAAAAAAATTGATAAAAAAATTTTAAACTAAGCAAATGAAATGTAGGATATATATTTCTTACAAAGGCGTTCTTATTTTCCTTTTTTTTTTTTTTTTTTGGTAATTTAATCGACTAAATAGTGTTGTTCTACAAAATAACAATGCATAACTACACAACATTATTCCTTTTAATATCATTATAGGAAATTACTGCAGAAAGCAAAGGCAAAATGATTGCATGAACTTTGTTGATAAGATGGAACATGTAATAATAAAAAAAAAGAAAATCTTTATAATATTTTTTTTTAAAAAATTGCTTTTTTTCTGAAATTAGAAGTTTTTTAATTCTTTTTTAGAGACTTTCCCATTTCAAACAAGCGAGAAGATCCTCTCCTTCTATTCGGATTCCAGCGTTTCCGGTTCAGGGTTTTTTGCGCACGTTCAACAAGAGGAGTGCGATCCAAGATCTTTGGTCAGCCCGCAGGATGAATGCTCCACAGATATCAAGTAGATTAAAATCAAGTTTCCAGACATTCTCTAATCTAAATTATTATTTGTTACTAAAGGCATTATTCTTAAAACTGCTATTACGAATTATATTAATTACCCATTAATAATAATTATTATTAACTAAAATTAAAAAGTAATTAAACAAATATTTAATAAATATGTACATAAAAATATATTCTGCGCATCATTTATTTATTTCCAGAATATGCATCCATCTAAGGAGCCATTCGAGAGCAAAAAAAAAAACGGTTGATTATTAAAAGCAGATTATTTCAGGGAAACCAAATTGCATCATTGGCCAGAAAGTTTAAGAATAATAGTTTAGGAGAAACAGAAGGCAAAACTTGATGGCTTTTTTTTTCTTGGTTTTTATATTAACCGCAGATTGCCATTCTAAAACATTTAGACATCTTACAATCAGTGGAATCTTTCAAGGTCGTTTTCATTCCGTTATTATTACTCAACTTTGTTCTTCTGCAGTTCAGTTATATTAACGTCCCGTTTGAAGCAACACTAGGGCTATTTTGGGACGGATCTCGCAATTTTGAACCGCAGTCAGATGACGAGGACGACACCTAAGCTGGCACCCCCTCTCCGCACCAGCGGGAGGACGTTTGGTCAGGACGGATTTAACGTGCAACAGACCCCCTTACACGACGGTTCTTCGGTGAAATCGGGTCTCGAACCTGGAACCCTCCGGTTCCGAAGCCGAGACCTTACCACCAGGCCACCGCGGCCTTCTTCTTCTGCAAAGAGCAAACTAATCGAAACAGAATAATGTAATAATCCTCTTGCATTAACGAACGAAAATAATCTTTCAGCTTTCTGTTTAGTCATCTGTGACAAGGGCATGAAGATGATGATGCTTTGCATTTTTCGCTGAAAAGATTTTATAAACTGATAACTTCAATTAAAAAACAAAAATTTATAGCAACGTTCTCAGAAGTTATAGAGACCTTCGAAAAAGAATATGAAAAAAAAACCCTTCCCATTTTTAACATTCGAAATATCAGAGTTAGCTGTTTTGTTTGTTTGAAACGAATATAATGAACCGTCCTTCCAACAGGTGAGCCTGCATCTCTTTTTTTGAGACAAGCAGTGACATGTCGAGTGATTGAAGTTTCGCCTTTCTTATCGATAAAATAGTCGTTAGTTCTTTAAAATGCATATAAATTATACTTGAATGCAAATAGCTCCAATTTATATAAATTAATTGTTTATACTAGTTCATAATATCGTGCTGACAAACAACATTCAATATTTCTAATAATTCATATGTATATACCTATCCAAAGAAGTTCGCCCTTATTAGATATACGTAATCATACCATGAATGATCATTTCAAATTAACATAGATCTTTTCCCATTTTTTTAATATGAATCAGATTCAACATCTTTACATCATTCAATTCCTATTCACAACAGAAGTTTACTTTGATTCATCACCTGTTTCTCGAATTTCTCGTGGATAAGTCGTCATTGTATTCTGTAAAATGAGCTGATGCAGATCTCTATGACATGTAACTCTCTTTCTAGCCTATATTTTCAAATTCGCAATATATCAACTAAAAATTGTTATCGATTTTATTCGCATTCCAGTTAGTACTGAAGTCACTTTAAATGCAGCTTCAGCCACTGAGAAAAAATTCATATGCTATGAAAATAAAAATTAAACCTTATTTTATGCATAAATCTAATATTATCAATAATTATATTAACTAATTACTCGTGTTGCTTGTCAGCTAACCCAGTTAGGATTCTTAAAGAAAGTTATGATAAGAAATTATTAATTTTCCCTGCAATTTTAAAAATAAATCTATACTTATAAATAAAGCTCAATGTGTGTGTGTGTGTTGGGGCTCTACAGGCCAGGTCGTTTGACCTACAGCTACCAAATTTGGTATACCTTAGAGGGGTCCCTTTTTTGAATTCTTAATTAGAATTTTAATTATTAATTAAAAACTAACTTTCTCGCCAAAAAAATCTTCCATTTTCCCCACCGCCAAATGAGTAAGGCTTCAGGGTTTTTTTTTTCTTTTTTCCCAACGGTAATGAGGCTAGGGTTAACATCTTTCGGCCGATTATTTCAAACGATTCTGTTTATTTTCTTAGTGTTTTATGCATTTAAAATTAAACATTGTTAATTAATCCATCTTTCAGATTCATTCTGAAGATGGATTAATTACTTTTGAATTAAAATAACAAAGAATAAAGGAAATTAAAAATTTCTAATCTGCATAGCGTTACCTCAACTGGCTTAGAAAAATTCACGCATTTGCGTTACCGTAACTGGCGTTGAAAATTCACGCATGTGCATTGTGTTCTGATTGTTGACAATATTATCAACGGATGATTCTTGATTTAAATTATTTTTAGGTTAGTTGCATGCTTTTGTAATTAAATTGTATTTATGTTAGTTATATATTTTTTGTATATGCTTATAGTTTTAAGCACATAGATTTTTAAGTAGTTTTTTTAACCTGTTTTCGACCGATTACTTTAAACGATTATGTTTATTTCCTGAGTGTTTAATGCATTTAAAATTAAACATTGTTAATTAATCGATCTGTTCATGATGAATCTGAGAAAATTTTGTTGACAAATTCTTGAGATATTACATAAATTAAGAAAGATATTCTTTAGTGCCCATAAAGTTTAAACGCTCAGTGACTCTGTTATCAGTAATCATATTATAAAAAAATGCTTCGTTTCAGTAAAAAATATTATTATATTTATTTCAGATTAATTCTTTCCACTTTAATTTAAAGCATAAATTCTACGAGAGGTAACAGAAAATTAGAGAGATACATATTACGTTATGACTGAAGGCTTTTATAATATTATGAGTGAATTATATGACTATCAAAATTTGAAGTTTTAATATATTTTGATGAAGAATCTATTAAAGTTGGAATTGCATAAATTATTTAATTATTAAAATTTAAACGAACATTAAGATTGGCGAACCGGCTGGTCGCCAAAGGCGGCTAGTAAATAAATATTTCAAAACTTTGATCATAACGCCGGTCATAGAAATCGGATTGTAAAATGCACATTGGATTCTAAAATTAAATTGACACAGCGTATGCGATGTTTAGTACGTGATGTTTTACAAGTATAAGTAGGAAAGAAGGAAAACAAATGAACTGAAAATAATTTTTAAAAATACACTTTAGTTCGTATAATAACAGGTAGACATTTTATTTTAATTATTTTCTAATTTTTAATTTTAATTTATAACTAATTGTTATGAGCACTACAAAATTTTAGAATCAACTTTCTCCAGTTCGCTATCAGATGGAGCCACTGTTATAAAACCAAAATTTAATTATATTAAACACTGATCATTAAATTTTGAGTATAACAACACAGAGTAATATGAACAAGATGACTAAAAAAAGTTCACGATTTGCTACAAAATATGAAAGTTCTTGGCCATCAAGAAGCAAGTGCAAAATCGGTTACAAAGAGGAATTTCTTCTTTGATTTTTAGGACAGCGGAGTTTGAGCTGAAGAGTCCGGGCTACCCGACAGACGCCTACGCAGACGATCTGAATTGCCGCTATCGGGTGATGAAGTCCTCCCCTCTGGTCTGTGAACTGATGATCACCATCCTGGATTTCAAACTGCAGGAGGGGGAGGTGTGCGAGAATGATTACTTGCAGATATCCGAAGAGAGGTTGTGTGGCACGATCGAAAGCGGAATGACTCGTTAGTATACTATTTCATTTCATATCAAATGCATCAAATCCGATTAAACATCACATTTTTTCACCAACTTTATGTCTTTCTTTACTATAATCTTTCTTTCAGCATTATAATGCATTGTAATAGAATGAAGGTCTATGTGAGAAAATCGTCTTTAAACTAGCGAGAGTGGTTTCTCACCAAAAGTTTGTCACAAACTCTCTAACAAAGCCCCCCCCCCCTAAAAATGATGGTCCTTCGGTAAGGCAGACAACGCCTTTCAACGTTCAGACAACGTTCAGTGGAGAGAAAAACGTAACTAAATCACAAAATTCATCTGCGGATAACTACTAACTGCATGCCAGGATTTAATCGTCAAAATACTCGCTTCAATAGATTCGATAAAAATCCTAAATTCACGCCAAAAGTTAATATTTTGCAACTATAGTACGCCAATGCCCTGTAAGGCGATCTCTGGTATGACAAGTTTTATTAGAGAGTGTGCAAGAAATTTTTGGAGAGACTACTCCCTCTGGTTATGGCTGTAGAATAGAGGTCTAATATTTTTAATTAGGAAAAATATATAGAAATGTGTCGGGTTAAAAAACAATGATTATAATCTGTTAGTGACATTTCTGTACTAATTACCCTTCAATTAAAGAAACCAATTCTGCCATATAAGATTGGCTTGCTTTTCTTGTTACAATGGGTGGTATTTTTTTAGTATCATTCAAAAAACTTTTAGAAGATTGTCCAATCGGTAGTATATTTTCTGGTTCAGCAAGATTTTAAATGCATGAGTGGTGAAATCAGGAAGAAAAAAAACTATTTAATAATTTATTAAATTTTATGATTGAACGCATTATTCAGTTTTAAATAATAGCTGAATATATGAGCTAAGAACATGAATATTATTTTTTTTTCAGAATAAGTTGTGAACATTGATTTATAGTTTTTGCCTCCAAAAATTATTGATCTTAATACCAAAAAAAAAACTATGCACTTGGTTGTAAATATAATAGATTGAATTCAATAAATAATTGTTTTGATTCAAAAAATAATAAATTTAGGAATTTGATTTGATTTGAAAGCTAAAATACATCATGGACCATAAATTGAAAATGCAAAGGATTGCATTCTTCTAACAACTTGAATGAAAGAAATGTATTCATTTTTTATTCAAATTTAAAATTTTAAAATATTTACATTTTTATTGACTTTTAAATGATCTCTTATATGATAAATGAATGATCTCTTATAGTTAATGCAAATATTTTAAGTTCTCAATGATAAGTTATAAAAGAAGGCTTCTGAAGCTCATTCATAGGCAAATGTTTCTTTAAGTATTAAAATCAGAGTTCAAATTAAGCTATAATATTCTCGATCCACTTTAGAAACATATCTGTAAGGCACTTTAAAAATTATAACAGTTTTCTTAAAGATACAACAATAATTTAGAACGTAGACAGTAAAAATCATACAAATAAAAATTCTGGGCAAACAACAAAGTTCGGACAGTAACATTCATTTAAATGACGCACTTAATGCTTAAAAACAAAAGCAGAAAACTCATCATTTTTACAAACGATTAAACTTCGTAATAAATTTTCATTACTAAAAATTAGGAATGACTCCGGTTTGTTTCGGATTTCTATCTTACAATTATACCCCACACTGCCAAGGTTAAGTATTCTTAAAAATGACTTTCCAGTCATTTCTTTTTGTATTCATCTTAATAACAGCAATTATCTTCTAGAATTTGAATTCGACTTTAATAACAATGAAATTCGACTACGTTCTACAAATTGCAAATAGTTGCCATGAACATATGATTTAGAGATATTTAATTTTGGTTACTTCCTTTTTACATCGTAAGTATTCAATTTCCTGGTGAGTGCATGGGACGAGCTAAAATGACTGCACCTCTTCTCAAATGAAGTTGTTTCGTTGATAGTTTTTTTTTCATGTATTGCGTCATACAGATAGAGCAATATAAAATCTTATTCATTAAAATTTATGCGATTTATTTACCATGAAATATTCTTGCTTCAAATACATAATTAAAAAGATTTATTAATTATTTCTTTGAATATTTCAAAAAAAATTATTAGGAAAACCATTTCAGTCACTTGAAGATGATAACTTGTTGCTATACAAATGGGTATAATAAATCAAATAAATTAATATATTAAGTAGTTTACGTTTTAAGAAAATGTTGTGATCCAGAATAAATTGCGAAAAAAAATTTCTTTACTAAAAAATTATTTAGTTAAAAATTGAAATACCATTTTTTAAAAAATTTGAATCTATTTATAAATGCATTTTATGTATTCTGTTGGTACTCATATTCACGTAGTATTTAAGTATCGTTAACTATAAAACTCAAATAAACTTCTATTTAGGAAAATGAAATTATACATGTAACACATCATAATTTTACTATTTTTTCCGCATATTCTCTTATTACAATTGCTATTTGAGAGAAACCGACTTTTCATTACTTTCATTATATTGGGTTGTTCGGAAAGTAATTTCGATTTTCTTTTGTGGAAATGAAAGATAGTTTTCGTATAATAAACAAATACTTTATTAAATTATATATTGGCCGTTCTGGTCCAACACCTTTTGCCATATTTCTAGTAGTAGTATCATCCCACGATCATAAAATGTTTTGTCTTTGCTGCCAAAAAACGGATCGAGGTGGTTTTTGACCTCCTCATTTGAGGTGAAGGTTTTACCGTCTAAAACATTTAGCGAATCAGTTCTGGCACTGGAGTACTGTCAACACACCTTCTCCATACACACCGGTCCATTTCTTTCTGGCTTGAACAGCATTTTTACCCTTTCTGTAGTAAAACGGTAAGATATGTCGAAAATGCTGCTTATCGCTCTCCATATTTAAAAGGGCACCAACCAAAAACTACTGCGTAGAATGAATTGGAATTTTTCACACACAAGCTTTGCTATATGAGCTCTCAAAGCATATAAAAATTATACGGCTTAAACGTGAAGTTGGGTGCAAAAAATACAATTAAATCCTCTGTCGGGAAAAAACGAAATTACTTTCCGAACAACCCAATATATTCTCTTACTCTCCCAACCAATGACAAGTTCAAATCATCATTTTGCATTTTTTGAATTTCTATTTAATAACAGTAGGGTAAAAGTATGGGTTGTAGGAAACGATGCTGTTTCTTTAATACACACTTTAGTCACTAAAAGACTAACAAAAATTGAAAGAATATATTTTCTTATAACGAAAGTCATAATTTCAGAATAGCAAAGATTCACTCTGCGATGCTTATGACGGTAAAATATAGATATCGTTCGTTTGAGTAGCAGAGCATTTTTGAAAGCCTAGTAAAAAAATCTCTGCATTAAAACTAAAGAAAATAATCGGGAGAAAAATGAGAAAAAAATTTAAAATAAATCTCATTTTTTAAAAAAAAAATACCTGTTTATCTTTCTTTAATTTTGATTATATTATTTCATGTGAAAATCCGTAAACGCTTGATAACTTTCTTTGTAGTTAAAGGTCTGAGACACTTTATTCTTAGAATTGTTAAATCTCGTAGAAATTTCCAAGAAGAATAAAGCTCGTAACGCTTGAAACTACGCTAATAAAGCAAATGAAATGGTTTCGAAAAATTTAAAGAGTAGCTTCTATTTTTTTCTGTCATTTTCTCTATTACGTTTTTATTTCCTTCGACAAAGTAGGTTTCACAACAAGATTTTAAACTTATTTTACTACTCCATTATTATAGTAGTTCTAAGAATAAAATAAATAAAAATATAAATTTTATTTATTTACAATAATGAAAAAAGAAACGAGATTTTGTTTTTAGGTGCAGAAGCCATATCTATTAAAACTTCGAAGTACAGCATAAGAAAAATCTTACGTAAACTCTCAGAATATGCTGCAATACAGTTTCTTAGAAATTAAGATTAAACTAAGATGTTTATTAATCTTAATCGAAAACTTGATATTTTTTCCTTTTTGGTTTTATACATAAACTCTGAAAATTTATGTATCAAAGCATTTTTATAGCAACCTTAAAATTCAAATTTTCAAACCTTATTTTGCCTTTTTCTTAATACTTATATAATAATTAAGACAGGCATCAGGGGTAATTTTAATTTATATGTTTTTGACGCTTGTTTGCTAAAAACATACCGTTTTTCACACGGAACTCGTTTTTTTTATTTTTGTATTCATTGTCAAATAAAGTGCTTGAGATAAAATAAATCTCTTGTTTCCTAATGTATAGAATATTTCTTTTCCTGATCTTTCATTTTCAGATTTTATTTTCACTTTATAACCGCTTTTTACACGAAAATGTTTCGTGTTCCCAACGTTAAAAAGAAAGTTCAATGTTGGAATGAAAGAAAGTTATGTCCGAAGATAGCCAGTTGAAAAAGTAAAACAGAAAATCATATCAGTTTTAGCACAAATCAAATTTGCTCTGTTAGTTTGCCAAATATATTTAGTAATAAAAAATTATTTTAACTTGCAGTTTAATTGATAAAAATTTGCACCATCGACAATACTGATTTATCAAATGCTGGCATTTCTATACTTTTATTTTCAAAATAATTTTTTAATGGGAATTTCGCAGTATCAGCTTATAATTAGTAAATTTCAGCAGTATCGAGCTTTTAGAGTTTTTAAGTTAGAAACTTTTTAGCATGATAATATATGTCACAGGCATATACAGTGTCTCACAAAAGTGATGGGACACTTGTGCTTTACAAAAGGAAACTGTAATAAAATAAATAAATAAACATGTACAAAAACTTTTTGGGTGTGTTTCATATTGAAAGTTAGTAACAATTATTACATAACATACATTTTGTCAAAATATTAAAATATTAATTTAATAAAAATACAATTGTTTAGAACGGAGCAAAAAATGGCTCACATAAGTGATGGGACACTTACTTTTCCATCAAATATTTATCCAAAAATTTTACTTTTTAAAAGGTTTTAATATTTTGTTGGATTTCCTTTTACTTTTAAAACATGATTTAATCTGCTTGGGATGGATTCGACTAATTTTTTTGTGATTTCTGGAGTGATTTTACCCCATTCTTCTTGAAGCACCGATTTTAATTGTTGTTTTGAAGAAATGGTGTGTTTGCGAATTCTTGATTCCAATTCTTGTCAAATATTCTCTATGGGATTTAAGTCTGGAGATTGTGGTGGTGTTTTTATTATTTCAGGACAGTTATATAGCAGCCAGAGTGTAACGTTCAAAGCAGTGTGCTTGGGGTCATTGTCCTAGTAGAATTGAAAATCGTTATGAAGGTTCAATTTTCATGCTGAAGATTTCAAATTTTGCTTTAAAATGTCAATATACTTGTATTGATCCATTATACTGTCAATAAAAACAAGATTACCAACTCCAACGGACGACATACACCCCGATACCATAACTCCTCCTCCACCATGTTTTACTGTTGGCATCAATTTCTGTTTGCGAAATTCTTCTCTGAATTTTCTCCACACCAAGATTCTACCGTCAGAACCAAATATATTAAATTTACTCTCATCAGCAAATATAACTTTATTCCAGTAATCAGAATTCTTATTTATGTTGGATTTTGCGAAAGCTAGTCTGAGTTTTCTATTCTTTTCACTTACGAAGAATTTTTTCCTGGCTACTCTACCGTGATATCCAGCAGATCGAATTACCCTTCTAATAGTCTCAGTATTAACAATTATTCCATATAATGCTTGTAAATCAGCAGCAACTTTAGGAGCACTCTTTCTTGGATTTTTTTTTAATACTTCGAACGATAATTCGCTTTATTCCATTGGATAGCTTTGATGGTCGGCCAGATCTTCTTTTATCCTGAATAATATGATTCTTTTTATATCGTTTAATGATATTGAAAACAGTTGAATGACTCAAGTTAACTGTTTCAGCAGTTTTTTTAATAGATTTTCCACGTTCAATATCAAAATTAATAACTAATTTTCGAATTCCAGGCTAAGTTTCTTTTCGTTTAGCATTCATGGCTGCACAGTGCTAAAAAACTCAAAAAATCCAAAACAAACTGGAGAGAAATACTGCAGACGATTTAATAAATTATTGCCAATTGCTTTTGAGTAAAAATAAAATCACCAAAAATATTTTTATTGCTTATTTCAAACGATTTTTGTTGCATATCTAATGGTGTCCCATCACTTATGTGAGCTATTTTTTGCTCCGTTCTAAACAATTGTATTTTTATTAAATTAATATTTTAATATTTTGACAAAATGTATGTTATGTAATAATTGTTACTAAATTTAAGTATAAAACACACCCACAAAAAATGTGTTCAGGTTTTTTAAATTTATTTTATTACAGTTTCCTTTTGTAAAGCACAGGTGTCCCATCACTTTTGTGAGACACTGTATATTATCTATGTTTTGCATCATGCGACTTTTCTAAAATGACACCATTATAAAAAATATCTTTCTAAGAATTATAGAAGGCAATAATTATTAAATTATTTTTAAATATATTTAATAACAAAATTAAAATTTTTAAGAAACAAAATCCTAATAATAAGTTTTATCTGTTATAAACGTACCAGTAGAGTACAGATATTCCATAGTTCCACAGTTGCACTCATTTAATTATTATTATCTCTGCATAAACAGATTATCCAATAAAAAGAGGATATGAACATGGAATTTTTATGTGTACTATAGAGGTAGCTATTCTTCAGATTTCACGTGCACGAATTAGCTTAGATATTTTTTTAAATGTTGCGTGTTTATTTTAAGTGAATTCATGCTTATTGCATTAGTTATTCATGCTGTACTGCGGCAAGCATTTAATGGTTAATGTTGCATTCATTGAGAAAGATAAAAGCGAATCCAGGACCAAATAAAAATAGATCTGATTCCTAAACGCGGTTGATATTTAACCACTAGGGGCGGAAAGACATGCCACGTACGTCGAGATGCTTTTGTTACAGAATCACCAATAATCACAGGCAATAGTCACAGATGTAAAAATAATGTCCACAAATCATCATCTTAAATTATTTGCCAGAATACAGTGTACAAGAGTACAATCTAGTGTTGAAAATTGTTTCATTTAGAGTGCATAAATCATTTTCCGATTTCTGTATCGGATACTTTGTGTGGCCTCGCTGCGAGTTACAGTGGACTGTTTTGGCACTCGCATCTGTGTATTTCTTGCCACCTCCAATAATTGAATAACTTGAAGAATAACTTTGTAAAGATAGTAAAAGTCAGAAAAAAAGATCAAATTAAATAGTACGTGGAAAATTGTACAAATGTGATGATTACCAGATGCATCAATGCAGATCTTTAAAACACCATGTATTTAACACATTGTATAAACGTTATTGATGAATTCAGAGGAATCCGCATATTTGTTGTTTCTATAGTTTTTATCAAATGAAAAATTCTGTCTTTGTTCTTTAAGGAATGTATTCCTTCGGTGACCTGGACGAGATCTTGATGAACTTCGATACGGACGGCTCGGTGGTGGACAAAGGCTTTCATATCTCGGGTTTCCAGCGGGAGTGCAATTCTTCCCTCAATGCAACCGAAAAGGGGCGCAAAGCTCAGAATGCATGGGATTGCGACAGGACCATCATGGGCTCAGAAGATTCGATTCGGAGTCCGGGCTTCCCAGATGCCTACCCGCCCAACGTGGACTGCAGGTGGATGGTGCTGAGGGCCGATCCGCGGTACTGCGAGTTGGAGATCACCATCAACAATTTGCACATTCAGGTGGGGGAGAGTTGCCAGTTTGACTACTTGGAGGTAGACGGACACCGCTTCTGTGGAAGCACTACAGCTGGAAATAAGCGTAAGTATAATTGGCAAAGAATCTATCTATATCTATTCACAACTGTATGAATCAAGGCGAATATATTCGTGCGTGCGTGTGTGTGTTGGCGCTCTACAGCTCAGACCAATTGACGTACATCTACTAAATTCGACACACATTTATATTTTGGTGGATGAAAATGTGTATCTCGGAGCGATTTTTTTTGAAATTATAATTAGAGTTTAACTTCATTGATAATTAAAACTGAATTTTGGGATTTCCGCAATAACTTCTGAAAATATTACTACACAAAAATAAATTTTATACCACTAACAAAATTTTAAAAATTGTCTTTTTCCATAATACTAGTTTAGAAGTGGTGCAATTTTTTTGTTGCATTTTGGCAATTTTCTAAAAATATTTTCCTGTCTGATTTCCTACAATAAATTGAATGGTTGCAACTATCTGACCACGCATTTTTTTTCCAATCTTTAAAATTAAAAGAGAAGAATTTTATTTAGTATTTATCTAGTTTGCAAGATGTTGAAAAAAGTGGTTACATTACCGCGAATTTTAGATGAACCTACTATTTACGTTTCTGACAGAGCAATGATGTTATGAGATATCTCCTTTAAAAGAAATGAATCCAGATAATACAGATAATAAGTAAAACATTAAAACAACATGGCTTAATATCAAAAATTTGGCGGAATAATGAACATGAAATTATATCTTAACGATTCATCTGAAAACAAATAGCTAATAATTCTGGCGAACCACCTGGAATCTGAGCATATTGTTCAAACTGTTATGCCTACAGGCTTCGTTCTTAATAAATGCTATTAATCATTCCGAATTTAAAATAGCTGCATGAAAAATACTTGCAGCAACGCTTTAAGAAATGTTATAATTTTAAATTACAAGCTTATGTATCTAGTTCCCCTCAATTTGAATCTCAATATTTTGCGCTGCTTAGGAATTTAAATTCTCTATAATTATATTAGGTCTACCAGAAAGTTCTGTCCGTTTTAGAATGAAAGAAAGGAATACATTTTTTCATACTTTGGATAAACTTTATTGAATAATATAATTTCCATCATTATTTATGACTTCTTGCCAGCGTGATGGCAATTTGTATATCCCATTTTTAAAAAATGTCTTATCTCTAGAGGCCAAAAATTGAACCAGTGCTTGTCTGATATCTTCTTCGTTCTTGAATTGTTTGCCCTGCAAGAAATTTTGTAAGGACAGAAACAAGTGATAATCAGATGGTGCTAGGTCCGGGGAGTATGGTGGATGCGACAGAATTTCCCAGCCTAGCTCTGCGACTTTCTGACGAGTCCCTAAAGCAGCATGTGGCCTGACATTGTCACGAAGCAGTATGATGTCCTTCCTATTGAACATCGCCGGGCTCTTTTCTTGGAGTGCTGTTTTTAATTTATCCAATTGCTGACAGTACCTCTCCGAATTTAGCTTTTCGTTTGGTTTCAACGGCTCAAAATGTATTGCTCCTCGAATGTCCCACCATATACACAACATTCTCTTGTTCAGGCTCAACTTCGGTTTAGAGGTAGAGGGGGCAGGTTTTCCGGGTTCACAATATGCCCTTTTTCTTATGATGTTTTCATAGGTAATCCACTTTTCATCCCCAGTTATGATTGCAACCGGAGCGGACAGAACTTTCCTGTAGACCTAATATAAACTTTTAAAGGTCTTGTTGTAGATTATAAACTGTTATTTTCTAGTTATTTTATTAATTTTGATATGTTTACCTATTTATTTTTATTCAATTTGCTACATAATAATTCTGCTTGAATTGTTTTGTATTTTGACTCATCATCCATTTTTATTTGTCATTATTCCTCTAATTAATGTAAATTATGCTATTTAGTAATGATCTAAACATTTAAAATGACCTAACAATCATTTTTTAAAAGTCTCTGCAATGTACATCGATGTAACTGTCTTGAAGAAACTCTGAGTGTTTGAAATTGTATATGTTGTTTGGAATCTCATGTATCTTTATAATAGTTTGTGAATTGTTTAAAAAATGTCAAAGATTTCTTTCTTTCTTTTAACCAATTACTATACGTTAATTTAAAAAAAATGTTTTAATCGTTATTTTCTCCGGCAGGTATTTTTTCATTCAAAACAGAGCAAATCGTGATACATTTCCATTCTGACGGAAGTGTCAATGACCGGGGTTTTGAGGTGACTTTAAAACAAAGGGATTGTCCAACAACAACAACAACCACCTTAGCTCCAGCAGCATCCTGCGATCAAGTGTTCGACAGCAAGCATTTTATCCTGGTCAGTCCCAATCATCCACGAGATTATGACAATGGTGTCGACTGCAGGTGATCTTTCAGCGTTTTTCTATAGATTTAAACCTTATACTAACCTTATTTTGTGGGTCATACATGGATTATCGCTTCTGAAGTATCTATGAATTACATGTTGATATTTTATGTTATAGATAAATCAAGCTATTAACCATGTATATAATGGCTAAGATTTACTCATATTATTCATTTCATGTGAAATAAAATCTTGGAAGTTAATTTTATAAAAAAAAAAGGAAAAAAAGAGCGTGAGCATAAATCACACACACACAAAAAAAACTTTTTTGTTCCAGGTATGTGATTCGCCGCAGTTCCGAAGATGTGTGCCGATTAGAGATGCAGTTTCTGCGCTTCGATGTAGAATCCAGCAGCGATTGCGAATATGACTACTTGTCTATCAATGGCGAGAAGATATGCGGACTCATCGAAAATACAACCCGTAAATATTCCATTATAATTCAAGAATATATTAAATATCTTTGAAAAAAGATTCAGACACATAATCAGAAATATTTTACATTTTTTTTTTTTTTTTGCTTGAATTATCTGTCTTAATATTTTTTCTATATAAGTATATTCATAATTATAGCAATGATAATATGTATACAAAAAAATGTATTTAATAATGTATAATGAATAAATTAAAACAATAAAAAGCATTGCAAAAATATTTTGAAAATTTATTATAGTTAAAAATACTGATATCACTGAAAATCTATTTTTTTAATTTGAATTAGGAAAAAAAGTATATGTGATATTATATTACTAAAGAATACTGTTAATATTTCAAGTAACTTTTAATTAAAATTTTAATTAGATTTTTAGTCATTTCTTCCCTTAGTGAGCACCAAAGATGTAACCTAGTACCAAATTTCATAGCTCTATATCAGCCCTCTGTAGAGGGTTTTGGGCGAATTATGCATCATGCATTGCGCAGGATTACCGATTACCAACTTGATTATGCTAAAAGCATTAAATGTGGTCATTACATTACTTTGACCACCTAAAATGCGTTTCAATTGCTCACCTAAAGTAGTTTTTAAATTATTTTTTAATTTGTGTATTTTTTTTAAATTTGTATTGTATTTAACAAATATTCAAAGCCACTGTCGTTTTACTTTCCATCTATTCTTCTCGATTCAATTTCAGTTTTAACAAGGTAAAAGCATCAACCACCCAGTTAGTTCACTGGGCTGAAACTGTAGCGTCTACTGAACATTCAAAATTAATTTTAAATGTTTTTAATTTTTATTCTTATAACTCTTTATCAGAACATTTTTCCGTTATTTTAAAAGTTTGTATTTTTATTGTATTTGAGTCAATGAAAAAGAGAAAATTCTTAGAGAAAGAGAGAGAAAAAAAGAATGTTTAAGCTTCTGATCATTGTATATCCTCAACTGAAATATGCAAAAATGCCTTTCGATAGAATAGATGTCTGTATCCGTCCAAATTAAGATGAAGAATCTGAAGCAGGGCTCACTTTTTTGTCATTTTCATCATAACTGTATGTTTATTATTTAATAGTTAGCTATTAAAGAGTATGTATGCATTTACACATGTCACTTATAACACTGTCAGACTCATCATAATATATTATGAAAACCTCAAGAACTTATTACTTAATTGTAATCATAGACCTAAGAAGTGTTGGTGCATTTCTTGATATATATATATATATATATATATATATATATATATATA
>JAPMOR010002613.1:22328-32462 GCA_026543865.1 Argiope aurantia
TATATATATATATATATATATATATATATATATATATATATGACGAGAATACTCGTCGAAACCAGTTAACTGTTTGAACAAAAGATGTCATGCTTCGTTAACATCTACTGTGTTTACCTTCTAGGTACCTATTTGTTCCAAGACTATGAGAAGACTTTGACATTCCACTCCGACTCCGGCACTTCTCGTCCAGGGTTCATGATAAGGGTTCAACAAGTCGATTGTTCTGTTGCTACCACAGAACCACCCTTACCTCCCTCCAAGCCCTGTGATCAACATTTCTCAATATCGACATTCGAAGTCCGCAGCGACAACCACCCGGACAATTATGATCCACACCTTCGCTGTACGTACACTGTATCACGGGCGCATCCAGGTGTGTGCGCTCTGGAACTGACTTTTTTGACGTTTGATGTGGAGGCGAGTGATGGATGTCAGTACGATTACCTGAAGGTACAGGAAGAAAAACTGTGTGGGATCTATCCATCTAACCTCAAGAGTAAGTAATCAAGCTAACCTTCTTCCTACTAATCCGGCCCAACCCTGCCGTGCAACTTCTATACTAATGGGTCCTTTTGGGGGTCGGTTTCTCTTATTAGTATTGGGCTTTCACGGCCGGGTTGGGTTAAGTTAGTAGTGAAAGGGTTGATATAAGATACAAATGAGATAACGTAAAAGAAATACATCCAAAGTTAGTAATATAACTAACACGATGACGAGCATCACTGAAGAAAGGATCTTTTTTTTTTTTTTCATTAATAGGTGAGAATTGCTGAATTTGGTAGGTATTATAAGCTCGATTCTGTCAAATATTTGGGTCGTAAAATAAGCAATTCATGTTGCATTTATGTAGATGTGGAATATGGAATTATTTTATGAACGAGAATTACATGGTTGCATGTAAAGAACATGTGCTTATATTTAGATATCATTCATTAAATAATTTAACAAAAGAATAATAACTCATATTATTTAAAATAAGTTGCAAAATCTGTTATTAAATCCTGAGAGAAGAGATTTCTTTGTCTGCAGTTTACTAGAAGGATTTTATTAAATTTATAAATAAGGTTAAAGAATTTCTTTTGCTTTTTTTTTGTCTAAAAGTTCTTAAATTGCAGTTTAGAAGAACAGTTGTCTGTTGCAAACGTTATTTATAATAATCTTATTATTTTGAAGTTTAGGAATAACCAAGGAAGCAATTATAGTCGCTAATAGTGCTCATAAAAATAGCATATAAATTGGTACACGTTATAATAATAAATAAAGACATCAAATGTTGGTTTAAAAAGAACAAACGCTAAGGTTACTTGTTTTTGTATAATAATTGAAGTAAGGATGAAAAAACTGTACAATATAAAAAATACCGTTGTCGAATTTATACTTCACATGCTGATGTGAATTTGATAATGAAACGCACTTTCGTTTTAATTGTGCTTGTGGTGGTGTTATGTAGAGTGTTGTTTAAAGCACTTCATCGCTATTAGAAAAATAAACTCTTTATTTCACTAACAACTATCGTAACATCACCGCTTAGCGCACGTATACATAGAACGGGGATTCCCTGGGCGAAGTATTAACATAGATTGTATTAGGGAAAGTAGATAGGTAGCTCTTTAGAATAGCATGAATGCAAGATGGCGCTACGATCACTACATGCTCAAGAAAATTATTTTGATTTAGGTAACCAATCTCTTTAAGCGCATCATTTTGAAGACAAATGAACTACAAAACATTTTCTATTCTACATTTTTATTAATTTTTTTATCTATTGCTATGAATTAAAATAGATAGAATTCTTCTATTCTTATTTTCATCTAAATGAAGAGAAAATGTGAAGATTAAAAAAAAAGGAGAATGTCAGTTACATCACAAAATGTGAAATGAAAAGCATTGCTGTGAAAGATAAAAGGAAAATTGAAAATAAATTAGTCATGGTCTCTAGCACGATGTAGAGGTGACACATGGGGAGATATGTAGAGTAGTACATGTAGAGATATTCAGACAAATATTCTGCATTATTTCATTAAGTTTTAAAGAATTCTTTCTTACTATTATAGTCGATACATAATTTCTTAAATGATTAGTTCTTGAATATTTTTAATTGTTGCTTCGGCCTTTTATTTAATGTAATTCCAAAATTTTCTATCAATTAAAAAAAAGCTTCTATTTTTATCTGTCATAAACACCTAACTTTTCAATTTTTTTTATTTCTCTATGTTCACCTTTTTCTTCAACATTTAAAGCAAGTTTAAACGGCGATTCTGCATTTAAACTTTTTAAACAAACACTTAAAAATTTTGCACAGTGGCATCTTGAAGATATTTTAAACTTTTAACATTATTTTCAAGAAGCAGCAGTAAGATTATTAAATGAATTTTTATCGTTCTTTTAAGTATTTGAAATGAAATAAAACTTTGCAACTAAACAAATAACTGCGAGATATTGTTGGTTTTTCCTGCCAATCTTTAAAAGAATTTCAACTCTTAGTATAAGTTGGTGAAATCATTACTTGAAAATCTGTTCTTGCTAAATCTTAATAAAGAAACATAAGAAACGAATATTTTGCATCGATAGTAATTCTTAATTTTTTGCAAAAATCACCAAACATTCAGAATCAGTCGCTCCATGACCTTGCCGATTGCACGTGTTCTCGACTGCACGTGATGCCTCTAACAACCATAACCGATCTGACGCCACTTCCAGGATTAGAAGTAAAATCGGAAAAAAAGACTCTTGCAAAAGGATGCTGTTGATTAATACGGATATTATCTCATTAATTTTATTCGTTTTTTTTTTCAAGAATAGAGATGTTAAAAATTCTCTTATAACGCGTTCTCATACAATGTAAATTCATAAGAGAAGTTGCAACTATTCATATACAATGTTGTAACAGCCCGTTGTTACATGTTAAAATAAATTTAGCAATTTCATATTTTTTTAAAAAGCTATTAAGAAAAGTAAATATATTCTTTTACCTATTATTTATATAAAATGTGTGAAACTTAAAACATCTCACTAATATTAGGCACATTTACAAATTAGACACATGTTTGAAGCATAAATTCTTACGATAACGCATATTTCGTCTAACATGATTTTTTACTATGCAAAACGCATTCTTCAGTCAATTATATCTTTGTCTGAAACATAATGTGAGCTCTTTAATGCCAACCTTTTTAAAAACCTCTTCTCCAGTACTAGAAGATAAATCGGAAATAAAGACTCATGTAGAAGGATGCTGTTCATAAATTAGAGATATTATCATATTAGGTTTATTCGTTTCTTTTAGATTTGGAGGGTGCTTGCTGTTGAAGAAAAATGTTTATCTTTTGGTTGAAAATTTTAATTCTTAATTGCAATGAAAACTTTTTAATGTTCAAAGTTGGAAAATGAAAATTTTTAACCAAGGAAAGGCAGGTTAAAAATCTGTATTGAAAGGCATTGAAACAGGCTTATTTCTTAAAAATATAACCACTAGCAGTTTAAAACTTGATATTTTTTATTTTATTATGAAGCAATGTTCTGTCTTTTGCTTGTGATTAAATATTAAATTGATTGAATTTTGAAACTGATCAAAAAGTGAAAATATCAACAAAAAGAGTATCGAAATTGCTCTTACACTTTTCCAAACATTCTGGTTTGCATTCTAAGAATCAGTCTCTAGGCTTAAATTCCTAGATATCAGCGTCTTGTAGAACATTCCTTTATGTGACAATACAATGGAGAATGGACAACCAATGTTTGAACAAGAGCTCAGAGATATATTTTAAGACCCTAATTCAATGTTCAGTACAGTTGTTTGAAAAGTTTTATTATTATTTTGAGGAGTGCGCCCTATTGTTTTAGCTGCTCTTTCAAGAAAACCCTTGTGCTGGCAACTGAAATTCGTGTATTATCTTACAGCTTCAAAAAAGGGACCAGGAATTCTTTTTCTTTTTAGTTCTCATAGAAAGGCAGCACTAGTCTGTATTTCCTGGTTTCTTTACAGGCACGCTTCAACTGAAAAAATAAATGAAGAGAATAATACTAAATTAGATAGATCCAATAATAGTACTGAAAAATATTATTATTATATGCATTAAAAATAGAGACTACAATATTGTGTCTTAGTTTTATATTTAAATGAAAGTATTACAATATTATAAATACCTCTGTTTCCTTTTTGGACTTCAAAAGAACTGTATATGTTTGTTTGTTTTTTCATAATTCTTTATGGTAATTAAATGACTGACTCATAATTATGTTTCTGACTTTAATTTAGTAAAAATATCTCGATTAATCAAAAGCAAATTTTACTTTTGATTAATCGAGATATTTTTGCTGCGTGAAAAGCAAATTTTGAGATTATGAATTAGTTCTTTCTTCATCAATTATTACCTTTCGCTCCACAACTAAATTATTTATAATTATTTTTCAATTATAGAAATAAAATGAAAACTCGAAATTCAATATTTTTTGTTTTTAATCGTGATAAAAATATTTTAAAGAAGTTTTATAGTTTTAATGAATCACAAAATTCACGTCATGCAAGTATATGAAAAACACCAGTGAAATTAATTAATTAAAAAGGATATTATTATCATTGAAAACATAAAGGCATTTTTTTTATTGCCAGCTGCATACAGAGGCCATTATAAATTCGTGCAAATTTCCAAAATTCATAACAAAACAAATAATTCGCTGAAAAACTTTCGATTTACGCAAATATATTCAGAGTGACATTGGAGTTATTTTTTCCATGCATAAAAAAAACTAATTTCAGGATTAAATGAAAGAAGATACTCACTCCATACTGAGTCGTTTTATGCCAATCAGGAAGCATAAATGGACAATGAAACAGATCACATTAACTTTACACTGTGCATTTATTTTAAAGTAAAAGATATTCAGCATGATCATAACCACAAGATATTAGATGAAAAAGCTCCATCATTGCGCCTATTACAGCTTAGCATCGATGGTTCTTTGAACGGAATCTTTCATTTCCTTAAAAGGGGCCGGAAATCCTCAATACAGAAGAGACTTCAAGTATCCCTATATCCAAAAATCTGTTGGGATAGAGTCTGGTGATCGTGAGGGTCACTTAAACTTAAAGTGTCCAGTAGAAATGTCTTGACTTCACGTGCAAAGTAAGCGGCGTGCAATACTGTATAAAGAGGACAAATGAGAATGAATTGTCTTTCCTGCAATGTCGGCACAATGTGGTCACGAAAAAGCGTAATACATCGATCTGGAATGACTGCACAAGTTTTCCACCGGATATAGGACAACGTTCTTTAGTTAAAAAAAAAGGTCCAAGAATGAAAGAGGCTGGGACACCACGCCAAATAGTCACATGAGGAAAATGTAGTGGCTTGATTAATTATCCATGAGAGTTTGACGTCGCCAAGTTACGACCGTTTTGTCAATTGATGTCACCATATAGTGAAAAGTTGGCTTCTTTCGGTCTTATAACTTTTACCATTGTGGATCACATTCCATTTGTACCAAGCCCATATAACAAACTTCTGCATTTTATCTGAATGTATTGCGTGCATCTGATACGGATATCGATCCATGATTCCAAGCATAATGAATCGAATCGACAATTCCGAAATCCCTGTTATTCTCCCGTAATCATGAGTACTACTGTTACTTTCGTTGATGTCTCGTTTGCAGATTATTTCAAAATACTTTTTACAACATGGTCACAGTCCGTTCCTTAAGCACGGTCTACCACTTCGTGGATGATCCTTCTATTTCCCCGTTTCCTCAAAATGCAGTTCCTTGTCAGCGAAATGGGCTTTTTGCACCTTTGACACTTTCTCTCTTCGAAATTCTCGCGATATTGTGGTTCTACAATTCTTGTAGAATGGGGAATCTCCTTCTCAGCCAGGTGTTTATGGTTATCCGGATTTGCTTAGTACGAAATGTGAAAGCCCTCTTTCGGCTACTTTTGAAGTTATTTTTGTACATAGAAAAAAATTATATATCCCTCTAGTTATATTCGCACAAACCGAAATTTTTTTTCCGAGTATTAATTTTTTAATTATAAATTTTTTTAAGTTTTCACGAATTTAGGACTTATCTTGCATATTATGTTTAGAAATACTCCTAGTTCAAGTAAATGGTTTAAATTTTAATCTTAACAAAAACTATTTTTTTTATTAAAATGTTTTTGAAAAACATTTTTAAAATAATGTCAGCTTAATACCCCCTTAATGTGACTCAAACTATTATACTTCATGATATACCTTATACATTAGATTATCAAGAGACATTGCATTACTTTAAATTTACTTTTAAAAAAATAATAAATAATTCGAAATAAAGTTGATAGTTTCTTTTATTCAGTTATTTATCTATAACGGCATTTACTATTATCTTCTTGAGGAAGCAGTGTTTAAAGTAGCTGTGCAATTATAAATTTCATAAATATATCTGTCACTAGAATATTAGCAACATTCACAGTGAATTTTAATTATATTATCAGAAAATTACTTCGAAAAAGTATTATCATTCGATTTAAAAGGAATTTCAAAAAAAAATCATCTGACCGTGAATGAGATTTATCCCTTAAATAAATATCAGTACTTGCATATAATCGTCCATAGACATTTGTAACGTTGGCGGAGTTAAAAGTATCCTCCTTTTGGCTAGCGCCATTATCGGAATTTCAACTTCCCTTTTAGTGACTAGTCATTAAGACAGATTTTTTATACTTAAATTGGCTGGTTTATCGGTGTGAGAACAAACTTAAACACGAGTCAAATTTTATTGGCATTTTTTATGATGACTTATAACAAAGTTTAATGAGTTGCGGTCTGCAATTTTTATTATTTACATTTAAGTGATGAGTTTTGTTTTGAATTTTTGAGAAAATTATTTGTGTAGAGAACATCCCATTATGAGGAAACGAAAATTTTAATATTACTATATGTTTGCATCTAAATTGTATTACAAATAATGTCTTTTTTTTATTTCTTAAGTACTTTTACATTTAAGTACTTTCTTAAGTACTTAAATGTTCATCTGATTTCCTATTACGATTTTCGTTAATTGATCGGTGATAACTGCTAAGAGAATAATAGCCTGGCGACATCCACTTGTTATCAATGCCTTTTCTATTCAATATTTAGGAATCATCCCATTTGAAGATTCTGAAGTGACTCTAGAGTTCCATTCGGATGGCGCAACTTCACGGCCGGGTTTTCATATTCGAGGACAGCAAATGGACTGTGCGCCACTCACGGACCAAGTCACGCTGCCAGCTGCTGCAGGTACTTTTCTTTCTGTAAAAACACTTTCTTTTTAAATGCGACAAATCAGGAAAACAAGCATCAGTAATTATTAATATTACTAGTTATAATATGATATTGCTGTTGTTATTAATGATGACAGTATCAACAAATATTAAGTGATCGAATAATTCTTAAAAGCATCAGAATTTCGCTTCTACGCAAGCTGGATGAAACATCAGTCGCGGAAAAACAATGCTTTCTCTCTTTGGACTTTGACTTAGTTGAATTTTCAACAATTCTTATTTGGCATTGGCACTTCGGCATTTAATTCCCCCTCACTTCTCGATCATCATTATTTTATTTCCTCTAATTGGCATATAGTTTCGGTGTCGGTTCGTTTTGCCTTAAGAGGAACTAATAATTTTTTTTTCTGTTCAAGGTCATTTTTCGAAAAAAAAAAAGATTTGGAAATCTCTAAAATGCAAACTCAGATAATATATATAAAGAAGGATTAATCGTTATTATTAAAGCTAAATAACCGGTGGAAGTTGTATGAATACTCTTGTATGTGAGATAAATGATATTTATGTTTATACAATTGTTATCGAGTGAAGTGTGAGGAACGGGAAAGGAGAAAACTAATGCTTTCATCCGCAGAATCGTCACTTCTACTATCATTTAATTTTCTTTTAATAAGGCTAGAAGTAATTTATATCAAACATGTGGTGGTATGTAGATTATTATGATCTGTGCAGGAAACAACAGGACGAATGTTGTTGGAAACATTTCTTTACTAATCACATTCACACACTTAAACATACACTAACACAAAGACAAGACATTCACGCGCTCGGCTTCACAGTTCAGCATCACATCTCATTCTAATTACAATCGCAATGCACTATGGGATGACATATGGGATGGCCTAATCAGGCATCTCCATCTAGTATCCAAAAGAGAAGTTAAGAGTAATGCAACTGCTACAAACATTATTTATTTATTGCGCCAAAAATGAAACTTCATTTTTAGCCTTGAAATAAAAGTATTCTATAATGATAGTTCTTTTCCTTATGTTTTTTCTTTTTAAATATATTTTTAGCTTACTAACCACCAATTTTCAGGAATTTAACAAAAGATTTAAATATTTAATAAATGTCCTTTATACTAGAAGTGTTCGTTTCTGAATTTACTAGCCTGTGAGTGTCATAAATTCAGCAAATGAAATTATAATTGTAGAAAGGAAATAATAAGCTTATTAGAAAGTCCTTCATTATTATGCTATAATTAATTTTTTTCTATTTTTATCTCCAGTCTTTTATTGAAAATACTAATTCACCTCATTTACATGGGCTTTAAAGGAATTAAACTCAAGATATCAATATGGCTAACAGTGAAAGAAAACGCAGAACAGAGTTTTAGAAAATTGAATTTTCAATGTTTCGCTTATACAATAAAAAAGTAATAATTATAGAAACGATAATTTAGTTGAGATTAAGCCTAAGTATTCAAATCTGTAGCAGAGATTCAAATATATCGGTATATTAATTGATTACTTGACAAATGCAAAAATTTCAATATTCATTTGTTAAAAGATGAAATTATCAAAATGAAAAATCATCCACATTTCTTGCTTTTGTTAAAATAATATGAATATATAAAGTAATTATGTTTCTAAACATAATAAAGTCTATAATTAATTGCGATGAGATGAAAGTTAAATTTTTACAGTCGGAAAAGTAATCTGATGCTTAATTATTCGTGTAATACAAGGACTAATTTATTGCTTCAAAAAATAAATAAACAAAATTAATCTACATCTTCTTCACTCTGTATATTTTTAACAATAAAAAATTAAAAAGTAAAATATCAAGATGATCGCAACGTCTTGAATGGTGCCTGAGAAGAGCCATCCGAGAACAAAATACCAATAAGAAATGGATTTATTTTATTTTAAAGTTCACATGTTATTGTAACATTTCGAAAGTATATTAATTTGGTAATAAGAGGCTATTTGATGGATTTCAGTCAATGATTTTCAGCAAACAGAGTGTTATCTAATCATTTCTTGTTCAGAGCAATTAATATCCTTTTACTTAAATCAATATAATTCGTTCATTCTAACTACGTCTGACATGTAATATTCGAGGTACTTTTTTATAACAAAAATTTGCGAGTTGTGTTTGATAGAATTTTGTTTTCATGTGTTAGGCGGCTGCGATCTCACATTCAATAATGGCAGTGGCACAATTCAGAGCCCAGGATTCCCAAAGCCTTATCCAAGTTCACGCAAGTGCGTCTACAGATTCATGGCACTACCCGAACATTGCCGCATCACTTTCCAATTTCTGGAATTCGCCTTACACGCTGAGAATGCCCTCTGCGAGAGAGATTTCCTGCGCATCAATGGAATCAAGTACTGTGGACCTCAGCTGTTGGGACAGAAAAGTAATCTTTCACTTGTTGTGTCATCCAATATTTTGAAAAATATATTGTAAACCCCGTTTCTTCTTTTTTTCCTTGTGTGGTATTAAATGATTCGTTTTATGTACACAACAGGAACTGTTACATTTTACGGCTATCCCCGGGAGGTGAATGTGACGTTCGAAAGCGATGATCAGCTGTCAGACAAAGGATTTTACGCCGTCTACAGACAGCTGCCGTGCTCACCTGCTCTCGGTAAGATGACAATTTGTGCACCTGCTATCGGGTCACCTTAAATTTCGAGACTTGTGTCAGACGCTCTAGTGTAAACCTGGATCTGTAAATTCTGGAATGTCCTACATATGTCAATCAAATATTCAAAAGCTTTAAATAACGCCCAATACTTCCTGCATAATACTAGTGGCAATTTCCAACTAAGCAATTGCCTAGGGTCACTGAAGAAGAACCACTAGCCAAGTCGATTAAAAACTTA
>JAPMOR010002620.1:15758-31377 GCA_026543865.1 Argiope aurantia
CAGCTGCGCTGTTGTATCTAATTCATACCAATATTTAAGAGTAAAGAAGAAGGTAAAATAATTCATTTTTAGAATCAAATACTTCTGAAAGAATTTGAAGCATCTGTTTGGTTGTATTAAAAAATAGAAGCCAACTGGCAACAACGTGGAACATATAAACATTCTCAAATTACTATTTCGAATATTCCATAGATTTTAATAAACTTGTTTTGAATTTTCTATGATAAGCATCATAAGCAGCTGTATAAGTAGCTATGAAAAGTATTCGTTGCATATAAGGTTTCCTTGGGATCTAAATTCACAGTATTCTGCTACTATACAGAACTTGAAATGATCTGGAATATTAATCTCAGGCACTGTCCCTGCAGCACCGTATGGAATGATGAGTAATTATTCGAAAACATTATTCAGCCCACTACCCCATATATTTGATTAATTAATGTCATAATTATTCATGTATGTGATATACATGAACATGGAATTACATTTAAATCACTCAAAGTTCATTCACGGTGGTGGTTGGGAATAAATTATAGGCTCATATCACCAAAGTAATTTAAAAATTATAAAATTTATGATTTAAAAAAATTTTATTTAATAAATTTAACATATAATAATTCTTTCTCTTTCATATTTCTCTTATTCATAAATTTAGGATTTACATTTATATTTGGAATTTACTTTTTATAGCTAAATTCAAAAGCTTTCCTTCAGTAAATTATAAAAAACGTATTTATCGAAGTTAAGAAAATTTAAGCTACATTGTTTTCAAATTTCAATTTAATCCTGCATCCAATCGCTTTCCAAATTAATGTTCTTACAATATTTAAATATTTTCGCGAAATTATCGGATATGGTATCATGCGTTTCACAGAATTATTAACGATTTTAGAATAAAAGGCAAGTTGCTAACTTTTAGATACGACAATTTTTTTTTCGAAGTTAGAAAATGTTTTTAACATTTAAAGTGATAATATTATTTCATTTTTACAATCAGAGTCCAATAATTTTGGGCATAAATATACCACAAAATTCATTCATTTTCGTTTCCATTTCAAAGCCTTTTCTTCTTAAAATATTTTAGCAGTTTTAATTATCATTTAAACCATTGAAGATTCTTATTATTAGCCGATTTTCTATTGATCAAAATATTTTATTTAGTGAATATTTTGAATTAATTTCAGATCTATGATTAATATTTCAGTTTTGATTTATTTATTAAAATTTTCGAATAAAATACTTTTTATTGCAAATTTTTTGATATCCTATAAAATCTTCGTTAAAATATTTTTCAAATAATATTGTTGAAAAAACACCGAATATGATGAAAACATATTTTTAAATAAATGAATAAAAACTATTTTTTTATGCTATATACTTTCATCGGTTCCATTACATTTCATAAAAAGTAATGTTAAACAAGCGTTAATAAAATTTGGAACTAAGTTAAAAAAAATATAAACGTTATTAAAACAAAAAATGAAATTTTGTATGTGGCGATTTTAAAAATATGAAAGATATTAAAAAAATATTATTAATATACTTACAAAAGATTTTTCCCTTGGTATATAAAATGATGTATACAGGAAAAGATTCTTCGTTTCTCTTTGTACGTTTTTGATACGAATAACAATTGAAGAACTATCAGTATTAATGGGTATTATTGCGAGAAAAATTCAGGTTCTTTCATATATTTTAATATCTTATTTTTTCAAAGAAAGTAATAGACATTATCTTTTTCATTATGAGCAAAGCATTTTTATTATCTTAGATAAATATTTAAATTATATCTCAATGGAGAGAATTAATAATAATTTATTTTTAAATTTTAGATCATTTATAATTACCAGAAACAAAGACGAATTCGTAAGGAACTAAACAATACGTACATAAAACAATTTTAATTCAACACATTTTTAAAAAGGATAATATTTCACTGAAAAAAATAATAAAGAAATTCGTCAGTTGTATTTACATCTTTTAGCTATGTTTAAAAAGTACCAAAATAAGAAAGAAGCTTTCTAAATTCTTTTCTTTTATTGAAAGCTTACTCACAACTATTCAAAATAATTAAAATGAAAAATATTAATTTAAATATGAAAACAATAAGGAAATTTTAAATAAATAAAGATATGTATTAGGAAAATAAATAATGAATATGCTCAAAGGGAAATGTATAATAGCTACATATTTTTAAATTATTTGAAAATATTTTCAAATGATTTATCAATAAAAAAATGCGTCTTTGCATGTACTCTCTTTGTCTTTGCACACCGGAACTCTTAATGCAAATAAATAAAAATGATCTCGAATTAATTTACCTCCTGAAATATATGCTGCTTATTGATATGTTTTTAAATTCTTTATTGTAAAATAATTCAATTAATTTAAAATCACTGTTAATGAAGTTAGGAATTTTTTAACAATTCAATTTACATATTTTATTACTTAAAATGAATGGCGGGTTTTTGAACTTAAAAATATGTTTATCCATAATATATTCATTTATGGAGAGTATAAACATAAACTTAAAACATAAGTAACCTAATAAATTCATTTAATAAACATCTCTCACAAAACTGGATACATAATAACATATACACTAGTGTGCAAAACTTAAGCAACAATGTAAATTTTAAGCAAGTAGCCATGAAATTGCAGAAAAGGGGTTATTGCGATCACTACAATGAACGCACAGTTCAGTAGAAAGGTAATGTGTATGCAAATGTCAGGGAAAAAACATTATACGCTACGTGAGTGTACGCAAAACGCGTACAGTCGGGAGGGGGGAGGGCGCAGCTCACATCTGCAAGGAAAGGAAGGATGGAGGCGCAAATAAAGACATTCGCTGTAAGGGCAAGTGAGTTTTTTCGTGAAATATGGCTAGAAAAAATCACCTGGACGACTGCACACGTGGAAGAATGCTCGAAAATCTTGAGGTGATCAGTGTAGCTGAAGAGTTCGGAATCATCAAAAGTGTCGTTTCGCGCGCTAGGATAGCATTCCAAACCATAGGTATAGTTGTTAGAAAGGCTAATGGTGGCGGACCTAGGAAAACAAGTGCAGTGGATGACCGATATATTGTCCTGCAGGCGAAAAGAGATCGATACCAGTCAGCAAGTGCTACTGCTCAGCAACTGTGTATAGCAACAGGGAGACAAGTGTTGCAGTCTACTGAGGCTATACGCCTTCACAAAGGTGGCCTATTCGCCCACCGTCCTGAACTTTGCATTTCTTTGAAAGTTGGTTATCGGTGAGAGCGTTTAGAATGGTGTAAGGAGAACAAAAACCGGTAATCTTATCAATGGAGTGGTGTCATCTTTACGGATGAGAGTCGTTTCAGTGCCACACGTAATTATAAACGCCATTTGATTTAGAAAAAGATCGGGACACGGTTTTATCCCTGTAACATCACGGAAAGAGACCGCTTCGGTGGTCCTAGATTTGTCGTCGGGCAGGCATTATGCTGAACGAGCGGACTGAGCTCCACGTTTTCGATAGAGGTTTTGTAACATTATATTGCTATTGTAAGGAGATGATCCATCCCCATGTGCGTCTGTTCCAAGGTGCTATAGGACAAGACTTCGTTTTTATAGGTGACAATGCAAGTCTACAGCAGTCCTGATGTTCAGCTGCTACTGGAAGGTGAAGATATCCTAATGGATTTGTCAGCCTTCTCTCATGATTTAAATCCCATAGACAAATGGGATATGCCTTTCTGCACAATTGCATCCTCCGGGGAACACTCAAAGGAATCTGATTGAGAAGTGGACACTCTTACCTCAAGAACTTTTGAACAATCTGGTGAGGAGTATGGAGAGACAGTGCGAAGCAACCATTGCAGTAAGGGGAGAGCATATCCCATACCAAGGAACGTCTGCTTGTTGTTCTTCCTTTTCGACAGACAATCATGTGTAACGATACTATGAGTTCAACAGTCTTTTTTTTTGTTTAATTCCATACTATTTGCGCAACTATGCTTTCGCCATCATTTAAATGCTGTTTCTCATTTCTGAATTTTATATGTCTCAGATGATTTCTCGTAGAGTTATGGCAAAAAAAGCATCTGTGGCTTAAGTTTTACACACCATGATAAAATTACAATGCATGCGTATTTAACCTTTAGCACCTGATATTTAAAAAATATATTGCATAAAAAATTCATCAAATAAATAATGAGGAAAATGCTTTAAAAATCTCATTTTGTTTCAATTATGACTTACGGCTAGAATACAGATTGTTACTAGTTGGCAACATATATTTTTAGTTGAATAAAAAAATGTAAAGTTTGTAAAATGGATAAATATCATTTTCAGTATATATCTTATTGGAAACAATCGGCTTTAGAAGCTGAATCTTGTTTCTATATCCTGCTAGAGGAAAAAAGTTTAAATATTGCTTGGCCTTTGAGAGTAAAACATTTTTTTTCTTTTAGTCATTTTTTTATTTACAGTTTGAAAATTATAAAATTATTAAGTTTGTTTAGCCAAGATTATAAAACTGTTTTAAATTTTACCATCAATATTATTAAAATAATTACATATAAATATAAATTTAGATATAAACATAACTATATATAAATCTTAATCGGGAATATAAGGAATTCATACAATTATGTAATACAATTATGCTTTGGAAATTCTATTCAGAAACGCAAAGTTATGAACCGAATTACGATGCTTGTTGAGATGCATTAGTTAAATAGAAGAAAAATGGGTCAATATTATCAGAATTACGCAATTGCTATTTTCTGCTCTTTTATTGCTATCTCTACAACATGAAGCGCAAAAGTCCTTTCTTTAGTAAAGAAAAGGAAACAATTTATGTATCAAACTAGATGTTTTTATTCTCTTAACTCAATTAAAGTAAAAGGTTATTTTGAAACTCAATACGTCGATGAAGCTTCTTCAGCGTTTTAAGTTAATTGAAAGTTTTACAAGATAAATTTGCTTCTAGCAAAAAGTTAGAAATTAAATGAAAGCTTCTTTTATCTCATTTAATAAATTATAGATCTCTGCAGAAGCTTCTTATTAAATATACCAATTAATTTAAGTATAGCGCATCTTGTAGAAACATGTCAATCGTGAAAACAATTTTAGATGCAGATTGAATTTCGTTCCAAGACTTGCTTTGATATCCCTTATTTAATTAATACATTAGCAGAGTCCTTGAATGATATATATATTTAACAAGTGACTAATAATCTAAAAATGTGCCTACGATATATACGGAGGTAACCTAAGGTTAGATTTTCCTAATGAATAATAAGCAAAGCCATTATACAGAAATTTCTATTAAACAAATTCTAAATGTAGAGTACATTATAGATTTCTTAACAAAGCTTAAAGCAAAAGAGTTCTACTTTGTCAGCAAATAAATAAATAAATTTTCAAATTAATTCCTACTAATTATTTTTATATCAATTAGATGATACATTTTACACGAAAGTGCTAAAAATACTTACCTGAAAGGTCCATCTTTGTGAAAAGACTTCTCCACTTTCATTTTAGTCGAAGACATTTAAATCGAATTTCATATTGATGTTAATTTTCTGTAGCGTTATAAGCTTTAAATTATGGATTTTTTTTCATAAACATTTGTTATACCTGGTTTGTTTTCTTTACCTGATAGACCGCTTATCGATTTTTTTCGACTCTTCTAACACATTTAGAGATTTTCGTAGCTTTGCGTCAGACTCATTACACATTTATTTATTTAAAAAATGCATTACCGGTCGTTCACTTGAATTTAAGTATTTCTTTATATTTTTTGAGTAAAATTTTTAATTGATTATTTTTTCCATCTACTACCGAATATATTATATTGAACTGTTACATTTGTCATTTATTTCAGTTTTTCTAAACTTATTTGTGCTGTTTTTTTACTTGTAATTTTTTTATGTTTGTGTCATTGACGAAATTGTGTAACCTTAAACGAAAATATTATACAGGTGTTTAACACTTATTATTAATAAGACTATCAAAATATTTAACCTTTCAAAAATGTCCCCTTTGCTCTCAATTATAGCATTTATCAGACCGAAGTCGAAAAAAAAAATGTTGCAAACAAAATGCTATGCTTGATTTCAATCATTTCCTGTTATTAAATTATGGGGAAATTTTATTTGAATTACTGTATATATATATAGTATTCTAAATTTGACTTCACTAGGACATGAAAAGCAAAAGTATACCGCACTGGCGTGCAAAACTTAAGCAAAAATGCAAATTTTAAGCAGATAGCCATGAAATTGCAGCAAAGGAGTTCTTGCGATCAGTACAATGAGCACGTAATTCAAGAGAAAGGTCATGCGTATGCAAATTTCAGGAACAAAACGTCACAGGCGACGTGAGCGTACGCAAAACACGTGCGGAAGGGGCGCGCAGCTCAACACTACAATAAAAGGAAAGACGGAGACGCAATTAAAGACATTCGTTGCAAGAGCACGTGAGTAAATTCGTGAAATATGGCTAGCAGAAATCCCCTGGACGATTTCCCACGTGGAAGAATGATCGGAAAGCTGGAGGAGGGCGTAGTGTGACCAGTGTAGCTGAAGAGTTTGGAATCAACAAAAGTGTCGTTTCACGCACTTGGAAAGCCTTCCAAACCACAGGTACAGCTGTGGGAAAGGTTGGTGGTGGCCGCCCCAGGAAAACAACTGCAGTGGATGACCGATATATCGTCCTGCAGACGAAAAGAACCCGAAACCAGTCAGCAAGCGCCATTGCTCAGCAACTGTGTGCAGCAACGGGGCGACAAGTGTCGCGTTTTACTGTGTCCAGACGCTTTCACAAAGGTGGCCTATTCGCCCGCCGTCCTGAAAGCTGCATCCCTTTGACAGTTTCCCACAAGCGGCACCGTTTAGAGTGGTGCAGGGAGCACAAAAACTGGACATCTCATCAATGGAGTCGTGTCCTCTTTACAGATGAGAGTCGTTTTAGTGCAACAAGCAATTCCCAGCGCCAGTTGATTTGGAGAGAGGTCGGGACACGGTTTCTTCCCAGTAACATCACGGAAAGAGACCGTTTCGGTGGTCCTGGAGTTGGCGTTTGGGGAGACATTATGATGAATGGGCGGACTGAGCTCCACGTTTTCGACAGAGGTTCTGTCACTGGAGATCGCTATTGCCAGGAGATGATTCTTCCCCATGTGCGTCTGTTTCGAGGTGCCATTGGATCAGACTTCGTTTTTAAGGATGGCAATGCACGGCCACGCAGGACTCATGCTGTTGAGGAGCTCCTGGAAAGTGAAGATATCACTCGAATGGATTGGCCGGTGTGCTCCCCTGATTTAAATCCGATAGAACATGTGTGGGATGCTTTGGGGAGACGTCTTGTGGCACGATTACATCTTCCTGGGAACACCCGACAGCTTAAAAAGATGCTAATTGAGGAATGGGCACTCTTACCTCAAGAACTGTTGGACAATCTGGTGCTGAGTATGGGGAGACGGTGCGAAGCAATAAGTAATATGTAGTGACAATTTGCAGTTTGAATTACCAATTTAGTAAAAACTCAAACATACTCATAAATTTCAAGAAGTCTAAAATTGTTCAAGACCATGTCGAAATCAAAGGAACAAATAAAACATTATTATGCGTTGTACCGCACTTGTTCAATAGCATTCTGTAACAGAAAATTAAATAGTAATTAATTTTTTCATATTTCTTTTCATTCATGTGCAAAAATCTATGTATTAATGTAGTTTAAGTAAATAAATAAATGTGATTATTAAAATAAAATAATAAAAAAGTATAAGCTAAATTTTTCGTCATCGCTAAATTTCTGCGTCACAATTTAGACACGATTTTCTGAAGAGGTCGAAGCAATAAACTGGTTAAATGGTAAATAGTTTTGCTTGCATATAGTATGTCATTAAGAAGTAACAGCATACACGTTTTCAATTATTTTGAGTTAGAACTACTTCGTGCATTGCCTTCATTTCGTTAGCACATAACCAGAAAGGTATTATTCTTGTCTTAAAAGAATCTTTCTGAAAAAATTTGTTTAGCCAAAAGATTAAAAAAAATGGCGGAATTCAGAATGCAAATAAACAAAACCGTAATAAGTCGATACAAAAAGATTATATTCAATCACGTAACAATCACCGAAACAAGATTAATTAAAGCTAATAATCAGTCAAGTACGTTCAACTTCGTTACAAACTGTCCATACAGATTCCAACAATGAAAGAACAAAAAGAATAAAAGAAAAAATCAAAGGAAATGAAATTTTGTCGATTTTCTCTTTCTTTTGTAGCCTAAAGGAACGTTAGCGTGCAGGTGGCAGCGAACTCTGCTGATTACTTTTCCCTTTCATACCCTGCTTCCTCTAATCCCACGGTATTTTCTTCCGTTTCTCTATTTTTTAATATAAATTGTCTTTGCTCACGAAGTCCCTCTTCTTTGCCGAGCAGCAGAGAAAAAAAAAATGAAGCAGCCTGCTCTTCTAAAACAGAATTCAGACAAAAGGAATAAACAATGCAACTGGAGGGCAGCATATATAAACCTTCTGAATTTTTTAGAATGAAAATGAAATCAACTATTGTTCTGATTTGTATTTCAATAGTTTCGCATTTATTATAGCTTATTATTGAGTATCACATGAGCATAGATGTTTCTTTTAACAAAAACATGAAACACAATTTAAAGAGACAAACCCAATTTGTTTAGGGAAAAGTAATCCAGAAATGTAACAATTTTATTTTATTTTTTTGTTTGTGTTAAATCTTTCTGCAGCAAACAAGTTATTATATATATAAAAAAACATGGAAAAGACAAATACAGTTTATGACGCTATGTGTATTTTTAAAATTATAAATTTATTTGAGAATACAAACAGTTTATTTGCACGCGTTCTTCAAAAATTCTATTTTGAAGTAGAGATCTTTTAATTTCTTAAGAATTTAAATAAAAAAAATAATATAAATTTAATGACTCTAATTGCAATTAATGCAATGGGTATATAAGTTGAACTAAGTAGCATATATTTTTAATTCTTTGAAATGGGCAAATATTTGAGTTAGGTATCAATGTAGACAATGCATAGTGAAATAGAAAATGTTATTATTTAAAATAAATACAAAATAAAAGTATACGAATGAAGTGTGGTGTTTATATTCAACAATTATACTTTGTTAAAAGTGTCTCTTACGAGTGTAAAAGGGAAAATTTTCTTTGTCATTATTTACATTTTAAAGCACAAAGTAACATTTTCTTGTTCTGATATCTCTCGGGAGTGGGGGGTGGGGTTTCTCATGATAACATGTCTGGAAAATTTGTCTAGCGTTTAAATCTTTCTTTTTCTTTTTCACATATTTATTTTAGAAAGACAGATAAATATAATAAAGAGTTTCATACTATCAAATAAATACAGAAATACAGCTTTAAATATTTTAGAATTCTCCTTCATAGTTCCGAATAAAACATTTTTTTAATTATTATTATTTTCATGAAAAGTCCTCTGACATTTAACAATAGTCACTAGTTCAGCTCTCATTTTGCGCTTCGTTGCGCTTCTGGTTCTTAATTAAGAAAATGAAATTGATAGTCTCGAAAGATGTGTTGCAAGTCCTTGCATCAGAAGAGTCTGTATTGCAAGCAGGCGCCTAGTAACCCCTCGGGAGCTTTATCATAGCTTCTCTTTCTGATCACACGCTTATCTTGAGTCGTAATTGAAATAAGTTTATTCTCAAACTGAGCTCAATGTACAGTGTTTCAACATTCGACTGTTTTCTAAGACTAAGTTGGATTATTTCTGTTGAATTCAAACTATTCCTCTCCATTTGAAATTTAAATTTCAAGAGGAAACTGAAATGCAAACTCGCACTCAGAAAGATAAAAGAAACAAACGATTAACGTGAATCGCTTTAAGTAAGTGAAGATTTTGATGAGTTCTAAAAATCAACACATGAAATCTAATTATTTTTACAATTCCTGTACATTAATTAATATTCGAAGAACGCATTATTTATAAACAAGAAAGAGAATTAATTTGAAAATTTTCAATTTGAAAAATTAAATCTGTTTTCCTAGTGAAAATTGAGAAGTAAATACTGATGAAATTCAAAGTGCGAATCATGCCATATAAGAATATAAGTAAATATCAGTGCATAAAAAAATATGAAATGAAACTGTTTATTTTCTGTATATTATCAAATATCACGTATTTAATTTATTTATCAAATTTAGAAGTATTTAATTTATATATCAAATTTAGAAAAGCAATAAAATATTTTATTCCCCATCGTTCCCTATAAAAAGAATTTCTATTAGAATACTTAATATTATCATATGCCAATATCTCAATATATTCTTAATATGAAAGTGCTATCTTTTTTGTGAATCCCAGATTGATCAATGATGTATTTAGTATATTTATCAACTTAGTAAATCAATAAAATATTTTAGGCTTCATCATTTACTAGCAAAAAATTTTATCAAAATGCTTAATATTAACATACGTCAATCTTATAAGATATTTTCAGCATAAAAACATCTTAATTTCCTTAATACCTAACTTTTCAGCAGTTATAAGATTGAATAAGTATGTAGAGAAAAAATACATTTTCACATTTAATTTCTAATTGATTTAATTTTTCGCTTAACAAATCAAGCATTTTCTTATCTATCTTTTTAGGAAAATTTCATTCGTTGATTTTTTAAAAGTTAAAAATGACTTTTATTCTTCTTCTGAGCTTCTGAGCTTTAAATCAAAGATATTACACTTTTTCTCAATAATTGTAGAAGATAACGTCACACAAAAATGATTTTTACTCCATTTTAGAATATACACAAAATATTGTAAAAATATTTCAGTGATATCAATATTATTTTTAAGAAAATTATTTTCCTCTGATTTTAATATATTTAAAATTTATTTATGTAATGTTACTGTCAATGTATGATACATTTTAAACAATAAGGTAAAGTATGAAATATGAGAATTTTATATACTTTCCCTAGGCATTGAAGGGTTTAGGTAAAATAGGAAATATGAGAATATTTATATACTTTCCATAGACATTATATATTATAAATAGCCATTCTGAAGAATGACAAATGATACTTCGATAAAGTATGAATAAAAGGCAAGGATAAGGTTATTCTTTAAACAATTATTTTTGAAGCAAAGTGCGAACAAAATATGTATTCAACTATCGTCACAAATATATCATGCAACGCATGAATTATTTGACGACACTTTGTGGATACATGTGGTACCGTATTCTCATTCATAAATTTCCATTATCTCGCGCGTTTGCTGAATTTTTTTTCATTGCATTGCAATTCTTTCATTACATTTTTTTTTTCTTTCACTGGCAAGTGTTTCTTCTAAATATGAAATACAGTTTATCGATTTGACATTCTATAAAATGCCAAATGTCAAACCGGACATGTGTGAAGCATTACATAAAATTCCTAGATGCTTTTAGAATACCAGTTTTTATACATCGAAATGAATATATATATTTTACCGCTAAAGTGCAGAAATCAGTTAATATACGCTTTAAATAGGGCGATCCATTAAAGTGAGGAAAATTGTTTCATTTCACAAACTGCCTAGGTAATTTGCAAATTACTAGATAATCTTCCCATTACTTACTAAGCATACGTTAATCTGCATATTACCTACTAGGCACTCGTTAAAGTGAAAATCTTTACTAAAACAACAGCAACACTTCTTTACGATTAAATAAATGTAATTTATTTATTTTTTGATACCTAAAGAATTCAGTTAATGCAATCGAACATTAAATACATTAGTTCATAGAATCAATCATCAATCAATTGTAAAACTTCAATACAAAGAATAAAACAGTTTAAAATATAATTGCAATTAAGGAAATCGACATAATGTTATTTATTTATTTTTTGATGTCTAAATATTAATACAATCAAACATTCAACACATTAGTTGATAGAATCAATCACCAATCAATTGAAAAAATATAACACAAAGAATAAATGTTTTAACCGAGTAATACAATTAATGAAATCAGTTTGCGAAACTTATGATAACCAAACTAAAAGTGGAGGGAGAGGGGGGAAGGATTAGGGAAATGAAATGTGCATAATACCTTGTTGAAATGTGGAAAACTCTTAATTCCACACTTTAGCGGGGAATATATATATATATATATATATATATATATATATATGCGCTTTGCAAAGATAATAGTTACTGTGCACAACATTTTTTATAGTGATATAAAATTAATAATGATTTTTTAAAAATTATATAATGGTATATGAAAGGAACCTAGCACGTCATGCGAATAGTTTCCATAATATGTTTTGCCTGCCACATTTGTTTTTCAAATAAATCAAATTCTGAGTGGCAAATGATATTTAAGAAAATATTTAGTTTTATGGTTTATTGTTTGAACGTGACATTATGTATAATCAAAAAAATATACGCATTTATTTAATCAATTATTTATTAATAAAAGAGAGGTTTTCATACAAAATAAACTATCATCATCATCAGTCTTTAAAATAATTTGAGCTTTAATCAGTCATTTTTAAAAACTCGATCATTTTCATAGATAATGTCCTTAATAATTATATCTATTCTCTTGAACATAAATACTACTGACTTCAAATTACGTGGAGCAAATTTGTAAATAATTTATGCGCTAATAATATAATAAACAGAATTAGTAAAAAATATATATTTATGCTTCTGGATATGGCGCATTTCTGTTATAAAAAGAGCTGGTAAAAAACATGTTTATCAGCTTTCTGCTGGCAAAGACCATCTTTCCTTTTGTATTTTTTTAGAAAAAAAACATCCCTTGCAATTACTTTATTCGCAGGATTGAAGGCACAGACAGAATATTTCTCAGAAAGATGCACAGAGAACTATTGCCTTCAACTACCCAACTATTAAATATTTTGTGCTTTCAACTTAAACTGTGTAAATGTATTTCGTTCCGCAATTATATGTTTAATATGGAAAGATGAAGATATCACAGAAAAACTTTAAATTAAGAATCTGCAAAATATACATTTGAAAGCAAATTTGGAGCAGACTCGATAGCCTTTCTTGGTTACCTGCGTCACCAGATATAACACACATGAATTATATCTTGTGGAAGCAGATAAAAATATTTCACTTCAATACCATTGAATGTGATGAAGTTTTAAGTGATCCGAGAGTCACTAATAATAATCAAAATGTGAAGGTAGGTAGTAGAGCACTCAACAGATAGTAGAAGAATTTTTGATAATTACAATACATGCTGAATGAGAGAAAGTGAAAAGAATTGGAGATTGATTAATAACGAAGAATTATTTTCCTCTCGGTTTTTAACTGCACAATGTTAAAAAGAATTGTGCCTAAAACAGTGGTCAAACGAAATTTAATGATTGTATATGTGCTTTATTGTATAAATTTAAGCATACAAGCATTGGAATTGTATATGATAGAATTATGTTATTTATAGTTCTATTATCATAAAGAAGTAAAGGATAATAAATATTAAAAAGATTTAAACATTACATTGGACTTTCGCGAGAATCCTACGTAATGCGTAATTTTTTTAGTTCATGGAAAAAAAAAGGTTATCCAATTTTTTAACGATAATATTTATGAAGTAAACTTCTATAATCTTTAGTTATTTACTACTCAAACTAAAATTTTATTTTGAATTTGTTTCCACACAAATCCTGAATTATATACTGAATACATTTTAGTCAATTTGTCAATATTATTCAAAAGTAATATTTACAAATTCCTCGCACATATGTAACAAAAAAAGTCCTCATTGCTTATGCAGTTGGAAAACATGTTTTTCATTAATTTAAAGATTTATAGAAAACATGTTTATATAATCGCGAAAGGTAGTATCTTAATAAATATTAAATTCTTATGTTTGTAGTAGTACCTAAAGAGTAAAAGTGGAAACTTTGGTTGATGCTTTCTTTATTTAACGGGAAAACTAATATTTTGAAAAGTGAAAGCGCTAAATAACACTTTTTTTCTCTATTCTAAATCAATTAAAATGGTTTTGTTGTTAAAAGACAATAATCATTCATGAAGTATTTAAAAAAAATGTATTTATTTGCAAAATAATATTGGGATTCTCATGTGTATCAAACAAATAATTTACTAATTTCATCTCAGCGAAAAATACTGTATTTGTGTCTTATCCTTTGGGTATGTATATTTTATGACGTTATGTTATATTATACAGATTTGTTATTTCCATTTGTAATAATTGATTTAATTAGAATCTAAATTTGTTTATTTTAATTTAAAGGTACTCGTTGTTCCCTGCAGATCAAATCTTTTGTAAATTTGTCAAAATTCTTCTGTCGATTAATTTCTAATTAATCGTTTTGAAAGTATATAGGATTTATATTTCCATAAGGATTCCACATAATATATCAATTAAGGAACTCGAATTCCCTTAAAAGAGTTTTATTAAATTGTGGGTAAAATTTTAAATTCATAAGGATAAGGATTTGACCCTTTTAAAAGACTAAATACATTCTCTATACAATGGATCTAATCTCAAAGATTTTAAAATTTTCTCATTATAATATAAACCTGCATCCTGATAAAAAATTTCAATTCATGGTAATGTCTGAAATAAAGACTTTATAAAAGAAATGCATGAAGTAAAACTTCACCAAGAGCGGTTTAAAAAAGTACAGAAAAGAGCCAGAAAGTAACAAGATAGCACTATAATTTCTTCTTAATACCTTAATTATCTTTTACTACTCATTTCTTTTCACTGGACCGGAATCTTAATAAACAGTTTTAATCCAAAGTCCAAAGTAACAAAAAAAATGCTTCAAATACTCAGTATCTTTTAATGGGTCTGAGGCTGTTTTTCAAACAAGTCAGAAAAACTTTCTCCTACTTTCTGAGGAGGAAGAGCTGAATTTAAGGGGGAGGGTGCCCCCATTACTGTCTCCTCCTTGCAGCTAATGAGCCATCCTTTCCTTGATTAATGATCTAAACCTCCATCTGAATGACTGGCGAGACTACGAAACCCACCACCACCTTTTCAACTGACTTTTAAAAAGGCCCCTTTCTCCCTGCTACTTTTTAATCATCAATGCACAGTTAACAGCAAAGCCTGCCTCCTATATGATACAGTATATGTCAAGCTTAAAGATCTTTTTTTCGATGTTACTTGCTGTGATGGATGCTTCTTGATCATTTGCTAATGAGGGAACTCGATGGCAAAGATTAGCTCATCGTCAGATTCATCTTACATTTATCAAAACTTCTCTGTGGGCTCAGCCTAATTATAGCTAACAACCTTCTTGATATTAAATAGTACTGATTATTCTTAGTCTTCATCTTTCTCGTTCTGTGAGTGACTGATGACTACAATTATCTCTGATCTCCTTCTGATAGGAGAAAAATTGAAAGCCCGATTAGTCCATCGGCATGAAAAGCAATTGAAGAGATGACTAGCAATGTCAAACAAATTTTTAATTGAAAAAGATCGAGTAACATTTCCATCTCCTTTCTTTAAAAACTCATGTATACAATAAGAATATTATGTAACTTTGATGTCACATGAGGAATTTCGAGTTTTTAAAGATGGTAAATGAGTAGGATGAAGAATCTAAAATAAGATAAAATTTTGAAAGAATTTTCTG
>JAPMOR010002620.1:57654-72762 GCA_026543865.1 Argiope aurantia
GAGTTTCTACAGTAATCCAAGTATAGTAAGACGCATCAAAGAGTTGCTTTGCACTGATACTCCGTCCTTCCAAACTATTTGGTAAACAACTTTTGATAGAAACTTCTGCTTACAGTATTACAGTAAATGAATAGATTATTATAAAGAATATTTAGTAAAATAAATTGAAAGTTTAAAGAAGTATGTAACTTACCTTTATAGTAATTTTCCTTTTATTTTTTTATTTTTTTTCTATTACAAATTAAGACTTGCGAATAAATACCAGAAATAAGAATTTATTTCAAAATAACTAAAGGTTTATGAATTCTTTACCAAAAAGAATTAGATGTAACAGATGCAATAATTTTATAGATCATGAAAAATAAAGTTTACTTCTAAATTAAGGAATTTATGCCTTGAAATAACATTATTTAAAATACAAATGGGCTAAAAGTTGATGACTAATAACGCATAACAATCTCTGTAAAAGTATGTTAATTTCATTACGTTGTATTCTCGAAGGCAGCATTCAATTCCGTCATAAAGAAAGAAAGCATTATAAAATTTTACTTTCGAATGATCCTGTGGGGAATGCTGCAAAGCCACTGTATAGGTACTGCAAGAACGTTCCTATCGTGCAAACACATTCTGGAAGATGTCGGTACTAAATGCTGGAAGCATCTGTTTTAATACTCACTTGAGAGTTTCGCAGCGTGAATGCCGGTTCATAAAATGAAAAAAAAAGAACGAGTTTTCTCTTTAAAAAGATTTAATGAAAAGACTTCTCAGTTATTCTTTTGTGGTTTTTCATTCAAAAGCATTTGGTTAACAAAGTATAGAATATTTGATAATTTGGGGCTTTTAAAAAAATCATTGTTTCGACTTTTCACTGCTGATTTATGGGAAAAAAAAGTTTAAATTGATTAAAAACTTTGGAATAAAAAAAATGAAAATTTTTTACAGATCTACTTATTAATATATACACCATTGTCAGATTCCTTCAGATGATAGGCCATGGAAATGGGTTTGATACAATCCGATAGTTCTAGAAGACAATGTGTCACGTAGTTTTATCTAATTTCAATGTGAAAATTCGATTTTGAAAAAAACTGTTCCATGAACTTGCTTCATTCTAATTGGAACTTCTATGAGAGACATGTTAAGAGACATAATTATCTCAAAATAAGGAGAGAAAAAGAAAATCCAAGAGTAAATTACGAATTGCTAGTGGCAATGAAACGAATTTCAGAAAATGATGCAGAGATCCAGAAGAACGTGACAATCTTGGGAGAATTCAGTTTCGAAGCATTGGCAAACGTATAATTTTTTTCACTAAATGAGAAGTGAAAAAGTGCTTATTATGCATGAATTATGAAACATCTGTATGCTGAGAATGCAATTGGGATTTTGCATCTGTTCAAAAATGTGAAATAAAATTATTTCATAAGAAACCAAGTCAGATTTATTCAATTTAAATTATTTATCTTTTGTTTTCGGGTTACTGCTTGTATTTTGTTAGCTTTGTCATGCATTTATATAATGAAAAAAAAAACAGAAACAAATATGAAAAGAATTAAAAAAAATAGATATAATAAAAAGAATACAAAAAGAAATAAGAAAAGCAATTACGTATGTTAGATTAATCATGCTTATATTATATTTTCTAAAGAAAATATATGCTTAAAAATAGTTTATTTCTCTAATGATGATATATATATATTTTAATTTTAAAAACTATAATTTTATTGTAACAAAAATTTCCGAGGATATATAGGATTATGTTATCTTTATTGGAAATTTTATTTGAATTTTAAAAGAACGCGATCTCATAGGCCATAACTCCTCCGCTTTGCTTATAAACTTGACCGACTCAATTAAAGGTAAATAATTTTATCATTTAGAAACATATCACGCCTTTGAAACAGGAAACGAATGGATAATATAAGGAAAAATGTTTGATGAAATATGGATAAGATGAAGAAGGAAAAATTTAGATGGATATTCAACACATGAATACGTGAACATATGAATTAAAAATTTAAGGAATATTCTAGAATAACCGTCCAAAGTATAAAGACAAATAAAATTTTCTGAAAGCTTTACTTTGAAAAAAAAAAGACAGATCTTGCATTAAATTTCTATTAGCTCAATGAAGGTAAATTTGAGTTTGAGGCTTATGGCACAAGAATCAGGCTTAGCCATATTGCGCCAAACATACGGTAATTGGTTAGGTAGGTTAGCAGTTCATAGATTTAGCTCTCTATTGCATTAAGAAATTCATTGAGCATAAAATTGAACTGTTCTGAACTGCTAGCCTGACTTATTTAAACAGCATTCTGAAAAATGTAAATTAACAGTGCCTCGTTGTCAAATCAAGTTGCATTAATAACTTTCATTTAAGACAGTACCATGGGTCATTAGTTTATATATATTTCTTCTTAGGATTTCTCTATTTTTGCATTTTCTTTTACTTCTTTATTCCATCATATGATTTCATAGCTCAGTATTTCTGTGTATTTTTTTGTAAAGATTGCCAAACCCTTGACATCGTATTCACATTTGGTGTCATATCTAATATGAGCCAAAATAACTTCTTTGAACTTTTTTTTATAAAAGACCTGTTTTTCGGATGTAATATCTGATTTCCAAGATCACAATACACCATTAAGTGTCCATAATCATCGATAGCTTTTATGAGGGGATTGCATTGCTCACAGTCTCATAATTCTTCGGTAAACAATAATTCTTCAATTTCAGAACTTAAACCCACAGTACATTCCCGAATGAAAGCTACTAATACAACTTAATTTGACAACGAGACACAGTCAATTTAAGAAGTTTGAAATGTTAATTAATCGTGTACATTGTCGGACAAAATGTGAACATATGTTCATTGTAATTTTAGCCTCTTGTCCATGCAATTAGAGTTTGTAAAATCAATCGTGTCGTTTTGTAGGAGTATTTATTATAATTAAAAGTTACACAAGCCAGATTTCATTTTTCAGTTTTCTGCTTTATATTAATATACATAGATTACATGCAAAGAATCGGGAAATGCTATTCAACAATAAAGTAAATTTATCAGCTCAAAACAGCTCAAACCATAAACAACCGAAAAATTGTTATTTTATTGTGTACATTAATATTTAAACAAAATTCCAAAATATTTAACAAAAATTTTAAAAATAGATTTAAAATAACATATATTTAAGCAATATGTTCAATTAAAATGCCAGCTACTAGGCTACTATTGCTGAGACTGGAATCACAAATAAGCATATTATTAGTTATGATATAAATTGAGTCAAGAGAGTTACTAACTTGCACAGAGAGAAGTAGTAATCACATATTTCTATATATGAATTAATGACTTCAAGAAATATGATTTTTAAAGTTTATTTTAAAGACACTTTTTCAAACAAATGTCATTCGCTTCTAGAAAAAAGATAGATTGAATTCACCATAAAGATAGTAAAATAGTTTTAACGGTTGATCGAAAATATTTGAAGTATTCATAATAAAACCGTTTGTAAATAATCTTTGGTTGACTTTTTTGAAGCCTGATTTTCCAGTTGCAGTAAATTAAAGCAATGAAATAAAATTTACATCATTTCGATTGAAAGTTGAAGAAAAAAAAATCCAAACCAAATAGATGATTTACCAATCTTGTGTCCCGCATCTACACAAAGAAGCTATTAAATGTGTTATTCGTTTGAGAATTTGTTCCTCCAATATTTCTAACATTCTTTAAATTAACATTATATGAAATATTGATAAAATTATAATTGAGCCTAGCATAATCTGTGCAAAGATAAAACAAATTTCAGTAACTAAAAAAAATGTTCGTACAGCTATTATAATATTACGGAATCCTTTTCCAATCGAGTTCTCCGGAAGTAGATATTTTTTTCCTCTTTTTTACATAATTGTTTAAACTATTTTATAAAGAAAAATAAATGAACTATATTATTAGTATTTTGTTCTTAGTTTATATTTTTCTGATCTTATATTTAATTTACTAAAAAATTTAGAATTATCTAACTGTTATATTCATTTTCGGTTAAATACACGCTTGAAAAAGTAGAAAGCAATTACATAATGTTTTATAAAATCATGATCCAGTTCAGATAAACATTTTAATATGATCTGAAAAGAGAGAAAATTGAAATTTTTTCTTTAATATTAAATAAATGAAGCACTTCTTTTTAAGTTTTTAGAATTTATGTAAGATCTGTGATCAGAAAAAAATTCAAAATTGAATCTAATGATTTTGTTTAAAGATCAATGAAAACTAATCATACCATTTACTTATAATAAATAACAAACTAATAACTGTCTTAAATATTTATATTCTAATATATATTTATGCTACTGTATAGAATTTCAAAAAATGCATCTCAAAAAGAGTTGAAAAGACAAATTACATGACACAACTAATAATATAGCAAATTTTTTGAGAAAACAATATAATCTCTGTCTCTTTATAGATGACAGTTTTCTGTACTGCAGACAGTTTGAAGTAAATATGGGTTGTCAGCCAAGCCAGATTTATGGTCAGCAGTTTCGACGATCCATTATGTAATTTTCTGAACATTCACAATGAAAAAGCTACTTTTCGAAGAAAATGGTGATATGGTTCTTGTCAGCCAACAACTATGAATTCTTCACATATATCCTATAAAATGAAAATAAATGCAATTCCGAACACGAACGGACAGAATAAGAATATTCGTTGCATGCATAAAAAACAGTGAAACATAAAAAATGCTTTCTGTTCTTTGTAATTCTTTTTTTGTTGAGAAACATTTACGTAAATATAATTTCCGTTTCATTAGAATACTCAGAATTAGATTATGAAATCTGAATAAATGTAGACTTTTTTCTAGTTTAATAGCAATGAAGTTTTTGGAGAAAAAAAACTTCTTTATCTTTTATGCTTTCAAACTAACATATTTAACATGTGCACGCGAAAATTTACTCTATGAATAATATGTGTTACAAGGAGTCAACATTAAGGAATTATTCCTTTTCAATCACATGGAACTTGGTACTTGACGTAGTACTTAATTATTTGTTCACTAGGTGATTCTATTAATTTGACCGTTTGGAAGAATGGCTTTTATTTTATCAAAATTTCTTTTATATCAGTGATCACGTCCAGAGGAGGGAACCTCAGATATGAAGATAAGAAACTTTCAGCATGGTGGTTGAATATTGCAACAAGATTAGGTATATAAACGATGTGGGATGACTACACGCTACTGATGACGGGACGTGCTTACAACGGGAAGGGTTTTACAGTGGCCTCTGATGACTCTCAACATTAGTTTCCACTAATACTTTCAAGGAGGTCCAGTCATTCAGATTTTATCCATGTGCTTCAGAGACGGTCAGAGTAGTCAATATGTGATTACCTATCTGACCAGAGCAGTTGAATTGGCGAAAGAATATTTCACAGAGCTACCAGTTTTCATTACAAACATAAAAATCTAAAATCAAGAAAGGTAAAGAGTTACATACTGAATGAAGACTTTATATATGTGCTGGCACTTGAAAGACCGTTTTCTGTCATCTATGTTATTGAGCGAAATAAAAACTCATTTTTCAGAATCGTGCTTTTTTTAATGCATTTACGATGTTATTTATAAATACGTAGAGAAGCTTTAACAAATGCCAAAGGTACTAAGTATTTTTTCAAAAATATTAAGATATATAAGCCCTAAATTCTAAAAAAAGTATTAAAATTGAAGGTTAACTAAGAAAAATCGGTGCAGTTTATAATGACAGTTTGAAATTATACCGAAATGACAGAAAAATGTTTAGGTAAGTGAATGCGCGTCTCTTTGCCTTTCATGGAATTAGGTAGAAATTTGAAATTAAAAATTTAGAAGCACAGATACAACGAATAAAGAAGCATAAATTGCAAATAGGGACCTGCAATAGTCTATGAATAATTTGCAAAACATAAAAAAACGTATTATAGAAGCACACGAGTGTCTTTTATATCGTTAACATCTAGCGTGTTTCGCCTTAAACGAGTGCAAAGAAAAGTTATCGCACATGAAGTTCCCAGTTTATTTCCCATTTTCGGGTCTGAAATAAAATGATGTCCCTTCTGCAAATAGAAGCCAGGCAAATATTAATAATTTTTACTTTTTTGCTGATATGAGGCATTTGTAAATAAGTAACATTCCTTGATAAAAAAATACCTAATGTAAATCCACCAGCAAAATTCACCATGATAATGACAAATCATATGAAAACTGGCAAGAATAATATGTTTCATGTTTAGCAAAAAATTAATGTCTATATAGATTTCAAAATGAAAGATTTTAATAGATACTTACATGAGTTACTGAAAAAAATGTGATTTATTATTTCATTAAAAAGCAGTTTTTTTACTCTTAAATTTCAACTGGTTTTCAAAGAAAAAGGTAGTCAATACATGCGAAATGTCTCAAAATTATAATTCTAAAATCCACTATGCGTCTTATCTATCGAAAATTATTTGCAAAAGACAAGTAACATGTAGAGTAAGTTTATTATGTGACTATTGCATCACGTAAATTGATTCCGTTATACTTTTAGAATTAAACAAAATTGCCAATAGGAGTACGAATAATATGCATAATAGAAATTCAATACTATCATGAAATAAACTGGCTTGACATTTGATGAGCTATTTACTATTAAGATCTGCATACTCAAAATTTTGAAACATCAATGCATTTAAAAATTGAGAAATGATTATTCTTGAATTTGATTTCATTCTGCAATATTCTGCAAACCTGGGACCGGAAGGTAAACTATGATCAGAAAATTATTTAAAGGATGCAAAAAAAATATTGCCTTTGGCCAATTTATGAATCGCATCCATATTATTCAAAGATGAAGATAAAAACCATGTATTATAATTAATTTATTTTTATTTTTTTTATTTACGTTGGCACGCTGCGTTTTTGTAATTGGAAAATATTAAGAGAATATTTTAACAAAAATGTTCAGCCACAAAATTTTGAAAATTTGCATGAACATATAAGAATATATATTAAAAGAATTGTCAACTTATCGTTTATCGCCCATGAAACAGCCTCACCATCATACATAAAAAACAGATATCATAAGAAGAGCCAAGGCACAATTAGAAACTAAATGAGAAAAATAATTAAAATTGCTAATGAGCACTTCATTCATATTTTTTATAAAAACATAGCATAATATGTTTTGTATTATTTTCTTATTATTTATAGCAATTATTATTTCTTATTTATAGCAATTATTATTTCTTATTTATAGCAATTATTATTTTGTTATTATTTATATTAATGAATTTATGGAGCATATTTTAATATCATTTCAAAAACAAAAATAATTTTTAAAAAAACCTACCCTTAATGATGTGTCCAATTCTTAGGCTTAGGATTATAAAACTAAACATTCCCTTCAAATTGGTTCGTATTCATCAAAAATGAAATTTGTATCCATGATTTCGAAAAAACAAGAGCTTAATTATTTTTTTTTTGCAAAGATTCTGGAGCGCATTATGTAAAACGATACAAATTTTTAATTACATTTTTCTAGCTATTGTGTTTTGTCTTCAATGGCCCTTCTTACTAATATAGCAAATTGTTATTCATTTTTAAAAATATTTTTGCATTTTTTTTCCCGTGTACTCCATGATTTTATTCCACGTCCAAGTGAATCTTTATACAATCTAGAGCATTAATCACTGAAATGAATCATTCTTCTTTTCCTGATATGATCTAATGACATATATCCATTTTCGAGAAATAGATGTCAAAAAGTGCCGAAATATGTCATAGTGCCAATGTTTAATATAGCTGGTTCCAGTGCATAAATTGGAAAGCGATTGCCAAAGCGCGTGAGAATGACTGCCAAATCGGTTTCCTTTATCCTGAAGGAGGAATAAAAAAAAGGATGTGAAAGACAAAGGAAGTAACTGCAGGTTTGATCCTCGCCAACGGGTAGTTGGCCTACTGGACTCAGTGCAGTAAAGCGGTATTGATCTGTGTTCATGTTGGGACCAAAGAAATTGACGTCTAAGCTACTTAATCCTGTTTCCCAAAGTCTATTAGTTGTTTTTATAGTCCCATATTTTTTGCTCCGCGCCTAGCTATTGGTTTCTGGTAAGCGAATCCCTTCAGCAAACCCATCCAAGTATTAGTAAGAAAATGTTTCCATCATTGCCTTCTTTCTTCCCTGCAATAGTGGCTAAGCGTTTTCCATGCATCAGGTTCTCTTCTAATATCCAATTTTCTTCACCTCCGAACAGTTTGTGCCTCTGTTTCTTATTCATAACAAGTAATGCTAGATGTTTTGATTATCATCTTGATATATCCTTATATCAGACATCTGACGGACCGCTACTAACACGATGTTTCCAATCTGATTAATAATAGTTTTGTTTATTCAGCTTGTTGAAAATGCCACCGAATGTAATCCAAAAATTGTCTACTGGAGAATCTCTAACTAATACAGAGGTGCTAAATTTTTCTACTTTAAATTTTTAAGTTGCTATAGAGCAGAGAATATAAATTTGTAAATACTTAAATAACCAAAAACCATCATTCTAAGTGTGTTTATATTTTTCAAAATATCCGAATTTCACAGTTTTATTAATAATTTTTTAAAATTTAACTTTTATTTTTTAATATGATGGTATTGTAACATGCGCTGCTACATAAGAAAATAAACAATTCTCTATTTTGAGAATATGTGTCAATCGGAAGATAAATTTATGAAAAAATTAAAGAAAAAATTCTAATTTCATTAAAAGTTAGATTTTTTTTAAAATTCTTAATTAAAAATTTGGGAAAAAATTCTATATTTTTAAAAACTATCATACTTTTCTTTTAAAAAATTGCAAATCATTAAATGCATTATCATCTAATTAAATAAACGAAGTCTTTAAGATTATAAAAAATACCACTTAAAATGTTTAGAATTTTATCTTTATACGTATTGTTATAAATCTCACTAATCGAGGACATAACAGATTTTTATATCAATTTTGTTCTAACGTAGGCAATCCATATATTTTAAAGGAAGCTTACATCATTGATATATGCATAGCCCGACTGCTTGTATATAGTTTAGAAAATTGTTTAATATCATATTTGTGTATATTTTAATTGAATGAAATGACTGATGTCTTCGTTAATGAATATGAGAAGAAAATGGAGAAAAGATAACATGATTAATTAATTTTCTCTTTAAAATCTGATCGTTTGAAATTTAAAACCTGAGTATCAAAATTTTTTTAGTTTTTATTGTTAAAGAAAGCTGTCTGACTTATAAAACAATTATAAATATTTTATGCATTTCCTCTCATTAAAACTGAGGGACATTAATATGTTTGCAAGATGGTTAAAGCTTGATTTTCTGTGAAAGTAGGGAAAACAACTTGCTTCTGATTGTCAGGCTAGTATCGAGATATTTAAGTTATTCTGGTCATATGAATGGAACCGTTTGCAAAATTCCCATCGTTCTTAATTTAAAATTGAATTGCTTTATAGCATTTTAACATAAAAATTACAATGCTTTTTAACGTATCTGAATCTAAGGACTATGATTTAGATCTAAATTCAATATACTTAAATGCATTTTGTTACTCTTACAAAATGTCTTCTAAGTATGCACAAGTGAGCTATCTTGAAAACGAGAAATAGCGGGTCTCACACACACAGACTATTGCTTTTAGTTTAGTTATATTAACGTCCCGTTGCAAAGCAACACTAGGGCTATTTTGGGACGAAGCTCGTAGTTTTGAACCGCGGTCAGATGACGAGAACGACACCTGAGCTGGCACCGCCCACTCCACGCCACACCACACCACACCAGCGGGAGGACATTTGGTATGACGGATTTAACGTGCAACAGTCCCCCTTACACGGCGGTTCTTCTGTGGAATCGGGTCTCGAACTTGAAACCCTACGGCTCACAAGCCAAGACCTTACCACCAGGCCACCACAGCCCATTTCAGTGGTCCTCCAACATACGTTTTATGTTGTCAAATAACACGACTTCCTAATCTGTTTCAAAACTAATGATCTCCAAGTAGTTCTCTCATTGAACGATGAATTCAATCCTTATTACAACCATGGTGTAATCTTTTCCTCTATCAAAATAAATAATACATAGGTATTAAAATCCTGTTAACTGTAGTATATTTTTATTTGAATTATTTTCCTTCATCACTTTATATCTAATAACAACTTTGGAAATACATATTTTAGTTACTAAATAAATTTCCATGCTACTGCGAAATCTGCCCTATCAGCTCATGGTGATTGCTATTTGATACAGCAGATTTTAGCTTTAACTTCAGTTGCCCTGGACAATCTTCAATCCACGTCATTGAATAACTTGGATGTATTTTATCTTATTAATCTCTAACAGCTAAACTGGTTTTTATGAATTTTATCTCTAAATTAGTAAATAAATTTTCCGTAAATTTTCATTTTTGTTGTCTCTTTTATCTAAGCATTAAATTTTCCTTAGCCACACTTCCAATGAAGGCACGTAAAATATTGTTTAAAAATTGAATTGTTTGTTTCTCACATATGCTATTAACCTTCCATTGGGTGAGATCTGCCTGGAAGATCCAGCTCTCGTGCTTTTGTGTCTGCTTCCTCTTCTAGGAAGAGGAAGAATTTTTCTTTTTAGTAACTTCCTTTATTCAAAATATGCCTGAAGTCAATTGATTAGAGGGCTTCTTTGGAAATTAATGATTTCCTTTCTGATCTCACAAGCTAAACTTCATTGCACATAATAATATTCTTATTTTTATATCAATCGTGTTTATTTTATTCATTTTTATGAGTGTATTATTCGAATTTTGTAGTTATTCACAGAAAATACCTTGATTTTTCAAACTTACTTATTAGATTATGTGTTAAAATAACCAGGGATTTCTGCGATCTCTCTAATACAAAATATTTTACCAAAGCATAGTATTTGAAAGATAAAGATGGGGAAAATAATCTCATAGAAAGCTAGGATTGAGGGTAAGAAATTAGTATTTAATCTCAAGATGAGATGGAGGAACATCAACTAAATGAATCTGAATAAATTTCTTCTGATGTTTTCCATTATTATTGTGCTCATGTTATCGCTTTCAACTTTTGTTATTTGTAACGTTAAAACTTGTTTACAACTTTCAAGTTTATGGAATATGTCACCTGACAATTTAATCTAATTTCTTGGAAAATCGGATATTTACTGATTTCTGATTTTTTGGGGATTCTGTTCTGTTTTTACTTTTAAACAACCCCCACAAAGGATTGGGACTACTTATGAAATAGTAAAATAAAAATTAATATAATAATGCTAATCAGGATTTTTTTTAACTTGCAACTGCCAGGCAAATTGCGCCTAATGTAATTAAATATTCATGGGGGTATGAGGTCTTTTTACAACAATTCTCCGCCAATAAGAAAAAAATATTAATCAAAAGTTTGTTTGGATTTTATATAAATTAGTAATTTACACTTTATCAGAAATAATTTTAAAAACTTCCTTTGCTAATAAATTGTTAATTATCGAGAACACGTTTTTAGATGATTAACTTTTCTTGCTGACACAAACCTCTCTTCAAAACATCACAGGAGCACTTTCTCATACATAAGGAATTTTTGTGGTAATAAATTATTAAATGAACAAATGTAGAACACTCAAACAACTATTGTAATTTCTTAGATATTGACGAATATGTTTAACAAGGGAAATAAATAGAATTGACCAATAAATATCAAGGCAAGACTTAGAAAATTTAATGCTAAACACAACAAACAATGCAGAATGTGACTCATTAAATACTGACTATTAATCCCCATGCATCTATAAAAGATAGATATAATAGGCAAATAATACAAAATAAAGGCAATAAGCAGTAAAAGTAAATCAATTACGCACATTAATTCAAAACTATCTGAAAAAAACACTTTGATAAATATTTGAATACAACTCTTAAATAATAAAAACCATAACAAATTTGAATAAATATTTTTAATATTTAAGTATGCTCCTAATGACTTGCTGCTGCTCACACGAAAATACCACATATTATAAAGATAAACAGTACAATCGCTCTGTTGTAAAAAACAATAGTATCGCTTAAATTACAGAATAGGAAAATCAAGTTTCTAGTTAGAATATAATTTATCAATAGAAAGCCCGATATCTAGACTGATAAACGAAAGCTGTCAACCTGCAATATCATCCTCATTTTATGATCTATTTTTCTACTAACTAAATATTTTCTTTTAAATTGAGATATGTGATAATTTTTTAAGAATGACGTTAATAAACCATTGTTAATGTCATTTATTGATTATGTTACAAATGTAGACACTGAATTGCTGAATTTATATTCTAAATATTCTATAAAAGTACACGCTTTATTAATCTGCTAAATACTATCTAAGCTTCAAAATTTTCTTATTGGGAGATCTTTTATGAGAAAACAGGAAGATATAGATAAACAGAAGATTCTAAAGAAAAATGTTCAAAATAACACAGATGAATTCTTAATTTAATTTTTAAAAAAATAAAGGGTTAACAACTAATATTAAATACAAATATTTCAAAATTAAACTCTTGGGAACATCAGATCCGTCTAATTTAAAGATGAACCTGATGTTGACAGAAAATATGTCATGGGAAATGATAGACTCTAACTGTTCAGAAATGTTTTTATTTGTCACAATAAAAAAAATGAGCTTTTGATGCCATGAAAGGAATTTAACAAAAATTAAAGTTATTAAATTATTTTCTAAAAAAAAGAAAATGTTTAAAAATACAGTAAAAGTTCAAATAAAATAGTCATCAGTCTCTCCTTTTTCTCAGTTAATGTAAATGAAATTTTTATTATTTTGTATTAACTGATTATTTATTATTAACTCGTTCTAATTCCTTTCAAACAGTTACAAAACAGAATTACTTTATTTACTATTGACCAAATTCGAAGTTTAGGATTCAAGCAAATATGTGTACAGAAATGAAGTACTGTCGCGCGATCACTATGATCTAACTAAACCTTTAATTAGGCACATCACTTTAAATCATTAAGCGTTCCAGAAATTTACTGCCCCTCTCTTATTAAATCCATAAACTTTTAACTTTCAAACATGTTAAGCAATATTATTTAGCAAATTTCATACCTTTAATTATTTATTGTATCATAAATAATTATATTCTTGAAACCCTGTTGTATATCTACTAATCCTTTTAAATGGTAATTAAAATGGCGTTATTTGATGAATTATGCTTTTACATTAAATGTTCATCTAAATTTATCATATTTCGTTTTGAATATATATATATATATATATATATATATATATATATATGTAATGATATATATATGTAATGATATTTTAAACTCTTAATTTAATCCAAATTAATTTCTAAAACTTCATCTTAATTTATAGCCCATCGTAACTTCATTCTAAAATATTCTCTTATTTCTTGATCCAATTCTAATTAATCCCTTTGTAAAAATAATGCGCCATCAGTACTACATATATAATGAAAGTGATATCTTCTGTACCCTTCAAAAGGTGTCAAGGTCACACGTATATTGAATTGGCGCCTGGCCAGAAATCCCATGTTATATAAGACGTCCCTTTTTGCCTTCTGTTTTTGTGCAGCGCTGTGCCTTTTTGTAAATAATCAGGTTTGCCTCTCAAGAGACAATAAAACGGAATTAAAAAATACCAAGTCTCTTCACTGCGTCGAACCTGCATTCTACTTAAACCAATAATATGTTACACACACACACACACACACACACACACACACACACACACACACACAAACACAAACACACACACACACACAACACACACGCATGCACATACACGCACACACACACACAACACACACGCACACACACACACAACACACACACACACATATATATATATATATACAGAGTGTTGCCGAATTCGACCTACAAATTCAGAGGGGTGATAGTAGGCATCAAGAGGATAAAGAATCACCATACAACATGGGGTCCCAAACGTCGTTTAGGGGGTGAAAATCGACAACAAATCCTGTCGATACTGCTACGTTCAGTGGTGACGGGGTGGTCGGCTGTACACGAGAAGAAGGGGGTGAAAATCGCAAAAATATAAGGAGTCTTCGAACTTTTGAACTGTAAATAATTAATAAAAAAAATAACAAAAGGTGTTTCAACTATGATTTTTTTTAAGTGAAAGCACATTTTTAAAGGCAATTTTTCATGTGAGTAACATGCCGATTTGATGAACCATGGGGTCGTAAATTATTGAAAACGAAAAAGTAGTTTATAACCCTTATCTGCAAAGATATTAAAACTTTAAGCAAAATAAAAGCTTGAAAGTATAAGGAATTTTATAGTCTTTAATTTGATATAAGTCTGTAGTGTGAAAACTGAGGAGGTTTTAAAATATTCAAGAAAAACTAAAATATTTGCTGGGAAACATCGCAGCAACATCGGCACCAATGTTTACAGAAGGTGTTGCAAAATTCTATCGAGAAAATTCTGAGGAGTATTAGTAGGCGTCAAGGCGATAAGAATTTTTAAAAATATAAAATCGCCAACGACGGCGAAAATTTATTTGCTGAAATACAGATACAGCATGCATTTCAGCACGGACGTTTCAGAAAAGAGACGATGAAAAACTTTTATAAAAATTGCTCAATGTTGCGGCCACGAAGGTCATTGCACAATAGACACCGACGTTTAAGGGACCACCGGACGCGCTCAAACATACCAGGTGTGCTTGCGATTTTTCTCTAGCAGGGACGACGATCCGTGCTAAGAGATCTTTCAATGTATCAAAAGGGGCCTGATAAACAAGTGATTTCATATGGCACCAGAAGAAGAAATCCAAGGGTTTAAGATCCAGAGAATTTGGAGGCTGATCAACAGGTCCGCCACGTCCCAGTATATGTATCAACTAGTTAGTTACTCAGAGAATTCAAAAAATGCGCTGGTGCACCAACATGCATTAATCACATGTTCTGGCGTGCAATGGTCGGTATTTCCTGCAGTATATCCGGAAGGAAGAGCTGAGAGAAAACAAGGTACTTTGCGCCACTGAGGCGTTCGAGCCCTGCATTTGG
>JAPMOR010002620.1:88981-103257 GCA_026543865.1 Argiope aurantia
AAATCGTTTTGGTAAAAACTTAATAGTATTTAGAGAGCACAAATGCAGCTACTTCTAAAACACAGATGAACTGATACAAAAGTATAAAAATCAAGTTAATAGGAAAAACAAATAAACCAAATAAAAAAAAGTAATTAAATATGTAAAAATAAAAAAGTAATTAAATATAATTTTATAAACAGGTGGAGATATATTGATGACCTACTTTTGATTAACTTTGACAATACTAATATTGTAACTAATTGCTATCCAAAAGATTTAATTCTAACAGAAACGAATAAAATTCAACTTGAGGCTACCTTTCTGGATTTAAAAATCGAAATTGATAATGATAAAACAATAGTTGGTATATACGATAAAAGGGATGAATTCAACTTCAAAATAACAAAACTATGTAACTACCATTCCAATCTAAACTCTAAAATTTTCAAAACCCTAATTTTCTCACAAGTTAACAGGATCAAAAGGGTTTGCAATAATAAAAATTCCTATATTGAAGCATCAAACAACCTCATTAATAATTTAATTAAAAATGAATTTCCTAAAAATTACTGTAATGTCAATTTTTTAATTAAACAAGGTATGGTTTGGGATTAATCCTTTGGCTTAAATAAAAAATAGAACTTTCCTTGCATATTATATCACTCATTAGGTGGCTCTGGGAGCTTACAATTTTTACCTAAATTACCGTTAGCTTTGTGTTTTTAATAAGCGGGTATCGCAATCGATAGCTTAAAATTTCCTTGACTGTTTATGGTATGTTATTCCCTTTTCGTTTTTCTTTAGTGTTTTTTCTTTAGTGTTATTTTATGGTATTTTGGTTTTTATTGTTTTTGTTATTGTATTTTTACTTATTAGTGGTTTTCCTTCTAATTTGTCGTTTTGTGTTTTCCTTTTTGTTAAAATGGTATATCTTTTGGGCCTAATTTCAGGGGATTTTCGGGTCACGAAGGAATCATTATTAGACTTAATTGTCTAAATTTCCTTAACAGAAAAAATCCCTTTTTTTTGAATCCCTGCCTGAGGGTGACCCTTGAAAAAGTCTTCAGGCCAGATTCTTTTTAATTTTTTTGATTTGGTTTATTTGTTTTTCCTATTAACTTGATTTTTATACTTTTGTATATATATATATAATTATTTTTATTATTTTTATATTAAATATTTTTTATATTTTTGAGACATATATGAACACATTCTTAAAGGCAAGAAACAAATAAAATTCATTATATTTGGAATTGGGAAATATCTGAATTACATTGCACCTGGAGAGAAACTTGCTTTAAAATTAAGGAGAAAGCGCAGTTTGATCCTCGTAGCCTGACAGCCGTTTAATTATACAGGAAATATTCCTGCTGAAACACGACTTAAAACTGAAAGATGTATAAATGTTTTTAGCATAATTAATTGCAAATTTTCATTTCAGCTTCTGAATTAAATGTATGAGGCAGAAGAATAAATTAAAACTCCTTTTCGACTTTTGAATAGACCGCGGTGGCTTGGTGGTAAGGTCTGGGCTTAAGAACCGGGGAGTTTCAGATTCGAAACCCAATTCCATTGAAGAAACGTCATTGTAAGCAGGTCTGGTGCGCGTTAAGTCCGTCAGGGCTAAACGTCTTTGATTGACGTCGTTTGGATGTTTGGAGAGGGGTGAGCTCTCTCGGTTGTAATCCTCGTCATCTCACCGCTGTCCAAAATAGCCGTAACGTTGCTTTAAAACGAGACGGTAACATAAATAAACGAAATTCGATCTTTGAACCTTGATTAAATAAGAGAAAAGGGAAATACAAGTTGCTTCGCAAAAATGTATAAGAATAAGAAATGAAACTCGAGCTTTTATACGTTTTTTTATAATCAGAATGTGCTGTACATTTTCCCGACGTCACACAGTAAAATTTTGAATTTGATTGATTTGCTGTGACAAAAGAGTTATAGAGAGAGGTTACCATTATTATTTTTTAAACAATACATTTTGCTATTAGAATCATAATCTTTAACTAAGGAATACAAAATTCATGAAAAAAAAGGAAATTAAAATTGCGTTTCAGAATGGGCATTCTGAATATAAGAATCATGATCTGATATTTTTCTAATGGTAAAGAGAATATTATATATTATGCAGATTTAAATACAACGATGAGCAAACTAAAAATATTTTTCTTAAAGAATTTTTATGTAAAAATAGAACAAACTTAAAAAAAAAATTACTTTTGAAATGAATTTTCGTTTGTCCACAAGAGTTATTAATTTTTATAAAAAGAAGAAAAATAATAATTTAAAATGAAATTGCGAGTAAAAGTATGTTTAAATAAACTTAAAAATCAGAATTGAGTATTCTTCTATGTCATGAAAAATTATATAATAAATATTCAAAATTATTTCTTTTCAAAAAAATAATTGGTAAAATTTAAAGTTGTTAATATGTAAAAGTAATGAATGAAAAATCCTATTTAAAGTTTATGGCTATCGAACATTTAAAATATATATCAAATATAATTAAACAGACATTTAATTGATAATTTGAATGAAAAAAAAACGCGCTTTTAAATTTTTTTCTTAACTTTATACCTTAAACATTATATATTTATATAACAGTCATAATTTTACAAGAATTTTATCGTAAGATTTAAAATTCGTTTGATGGTATTCATAAATAATAAAAGTAATTTTCTTAGACAAAGAAATAAAAAAAAGTTTAGTTATAATTCATCAGAATAGGAATATAAAGAACGTAATTAAAAACTATTTTTGTAAAAATTATGCATTAATTGTGAATTTAATAAGAAGGCTTAAAGGGGGGGGGGGTAGATAGATTTATTTAGCATTTAAGTATGCCATAGACTTGTATTTATGGTGAAAACAATAATCTATATTATTCTGAAGGATTATGACCCAATTCCATGCTTTATATTTATTCCGTTCTAAGAATACTTCAAAACGCTATCATGAACAGTTTTTCTGTTTTGCTAGAAAGATTATTAAGGTGAATTATTATCGAATAATTTATTCAGAAAAACTATCGATCTCCTTGTTGGAGGTTGAAGGTCCTAAACCTCTTTTAAAGCTTCTCTATAATACTAATAATTTTTTTCTTTCTTGGTTTTCTTTATTATCTATTGTGATATATATTTACCGACAGCTTCTCAGTACTAGATTATTCTAAGTATACTTTATCTTTATATGAATTTTTGACAGCAAGTTCTTCAATAAATTTAAAACACGTAGATTCTAGTACCATTTGTCTTGCAAAATATAAAGCGGTATAAAGCTGAAATATGAGATTTATTTTTACCACTTGCGGTTTCTGGTATATCTTATTTTTATGAATCTTTTAAGGCATATTTTATTCTATTTTTTTGCTGTATTTTTTGCACGGAGCTTTGTTTACAAAATTATGTGAAGGGCGTATTCTCAAACGGGTTATTCTCTCTATATAGAATATCTGTTAAAAATTAAATATCTTTATGAAAGAAATATTTTTGGCATGATAAAAATAAAATTATCAAGACAAATTAGATTAATGCCTCTTTGTTTCTTTACAAAAAATTTTGTTGGATGTAAATAACGACATCTGAGCCTCACTTTCCTCTCAAAGCCCTCATAAAACGTGAGCAGGAATTTTTGGCACAAATAGCACTTTGAATAAACTTTTATACATTTTTTTAAAAATATCTCAGCACAATAAATCTGAATAACTTTATCCATAATATGATTTTTCTCACTTCCCACTGTCCTTATAAACTGTCAGCGATAAATTTGGAATCCATTGGCATCCAAAACCAATTTTTAAGTATTTTTTTTATATGTTAGCGCTATAGGTCTTTTTTTGGACAAAGACACTAACATTTACCCAATTGTACTAATACAGAGAATATTACCAAAACTGCAGCTATTGAATAAATATAATCAAATAAATTGGATAGCATCATATTCAAAGAAAAATTATTATGATCATATTTTTCATATCAATTATTAACTTCAGTTTCAATCTAAAAAAGCATCTACTAATCAATCAGATGAATCAAATATTTTTTTTTTTTTTGCATAACTGCTGAAAATTATAATTATATTTAATAGCGAACAATGCAGTGAGTTTAAATGGTTGATTTACATCTCAAAGAAATTCTTTTGTAATCTTTCTCAAGAAGTGCTTGAGTAAATCTAAATGACTTTCGCGAGAATATGGTTTTTTCACTTCACATTACCCTTTCAAAACCTGCATAAAACGTAAGAGGGAACTTTTGTTTCCATTGGCACTTAGAACAATTTTTTTTTAATCATTTAACACAATAGATCTTTTATGAATAGATACTTGAACTCGTTACCCAATTTTTCGGAAATCAAGAATATTGTCAAACTACAGCTATACAATATATATATATATATATATATATAAAATCAAATAAATTGTATAGCATCAAATTCAAAGAAAAAAAGTAATATGCACATATTTTTTTCAATGAGTCATAAACTTAAATCTCAATCTAAGCATGCTTCCACTAAATTCAATCAGATGAATCGAGAATTTTTTATTGCACAACTGCTGAAAATAATAATCATATTTAATAGCAGACAATGAAGTGAGTTTTAATGGTTGAACGCCTTGATTCACTTCTCAAAGAATTTCTTTTGTAATCTCTCGCAAGAAGTGCTCGAGTAAATCTGAGTAACTTTCTCCGGAATATGACGGCAAATTCTTGTCGAATTTCTTTTTCCACTTATTTATTTCGAGCTCGGAAATTGCTTCACTCCTTATTAAGCACTAGCAAATGGGGTGCTGCGAGCATCTAACTATGATAACCTCCAACTTAAACTTGCAACATTTATTCCAGTCCCTGACTGTGGATGATATGAGGCAGAAAACAGTTGATAAACCGTCGGCTTCCTTTCTCGCGGGGTGCTTCAGGCAGTTAAGCCATTAGTGGGCTGAATTTTGCCTAATATCCATCAAAATGACAAATTTCGATTACTCCTTCCTCTTTCTTTGATCATTAAACTGCAGGTTGTTGGGAGGCATGTTCTTTTTCAGATGAGTTTTATAATACCGCCTGGGCTCTGATAACTGACGGTTGCCTCGCCAATTTTTCTAACCGTAAATGCGATTAGTACGCTACAGTGCGAAGTGAAATGGCAGAAAGGAAAATTCCAAAGAGTTTATTTATGTGTTTTTATTTTTGTGCCTGCCTCAGAATGATTTGCAGAAAGAAAAAAAAATACATGTTACGTTTCGTGTGTGTTACTTAGAACTTCAATTCCACAAGAAATGCTTTTACTTTTTTATTTTTGTTTTTCATTTACATATCTGTTAAAGTATTTTTAGGTTTAAGTAAAAAAGTAATTTCGTTTGCATTGAGTAAATTCGCTTAATTTTATACGCTTGGATGGTATCGTGACTTAATGGTAATTAATGTTTCCCTAAAAAAAGGGCCCATAAAAAATCTTAAAAATACTTTTTCATTTGAAACAGCTTTTTAATTAACTACGGTGCACGGAATTTCATTTTCTCTCTTACTTTTCTACATTTAGCGTGATTAATCAAACATTATCAGAATACAAAACGAAATTATTATTAATTATTATTAGTTTCATCAATTATAAATTTAATATTAAAAACCATTTTTTGAGCTAGTATCAAAAATATTGCGCTTTATTTCATTTCCAAATATTATTGCCTTCTTACATTTATTCATATAATCAATTTTAATTTATCAATTGCTTGAAAGTTGTGCTTGTTAAAAGCATAACAACGATAAAAACATATGAGATATTTGAAAAAGGATTGCTTTGATTAAACATTTAAATTTACAATGCTCTGAAATTCAAAAAATTTAACAGCAATTAATAATATAAAAAGACATTTAAATTTTAAAATAAAACTATCTATCAACAAAGCAAACCAAGCTGCAGCATTGGGAAAATTTTGCACAAACAATCCTCTTTTCTTTTAATGTGGATGTATCAATTTCCTTAGAATCACGTTTCGTATTCTTATTTTTATAACTATTGAGCTCTAAAATTTGTTGAAATAATATTTTAATTTTTTTATTATAAGCATTATAGAATTAAACTTAATATATAATAAAAATTACTTAGATAAAGATACTTACTTTACTTAGATATTTTACTTAAATACTTTACGATAGATAAAATTAATAATAATATTATAGATTTTGCCTGAATTCCAGGTAAAAGTATTTCATGTCGAATTGGTATTCAAATCTCTTAGTCTAAATTTTTCTAATTTAGAATTTATTTGGATTCTAATAGAAAAAAAAAATCAAGTTATACTATTTTAAAACAACTCATAATTAACTTAATTGAATAATGCTTCTAATGAACATTTCAAAAGCATTAATTAATAATCCTATGGGGCATTTAAATAGCTCTTATTATGTTCCATTTTTCGACTTGCAAGGTTTTAAATCAAGGTTACTATATTGATTTATTTATGGTATCCCATTTCTTCAAATTATGGAATTAAAATTGATCTGAATAACTCCCAATCGAAATCGATATGAAAAACAGAAATTCCAATATATTCTCACTATATAAACCTTTCACTTTCTTTTGGTATTGAAAGATCTAAAAGATCTTTCCATCTCAAGAAGCAAAATAAAAAATATATACATAAATATATAAAGTTTCGAAACATTTTTCCGACCCTTAAAGAATTCATATAAAATCTAAAACTTTTCTTCCAAAGTAAGACCATACGGCAATTTTTTTTTCTTTGGGAAAAAGTTTAAGCAGCCACAGACGTTTTCAGCGAATTAATGTTTTGTAACAACAGCGAAAATAATTTTAAAACTCAAAAATTTATATTGTTACATTATATTAGTCGGAATAAAATATTATTTGGTATAAAATTACTATTTATTATTAGTTGAAATGAATGAGTATTGTAAAAACACACAGATAAGCGAAAATGTCATATTAAATCATAGTAATACTAACATTTTCGTTTTTTATTAGACACAGTTGCGTTGGTGATAATTTAATTCAATAAAATTAATGGTTTCTAAAACATAGAAGAGAAAAATATGCATATGCATCAAATTCTATCGGAGGAAAAACAGCAATACTTAAAAATTAATCTTTCACTAGAGCCTACTCAAAATGGAAAAATAATCTCAATTTTCATATCGTCATCAAAAATGCGATAAAAACCAGAATTGAATATTTGCAACAACATTGAATACGGTTTGAGTTTCCCTTCAAAAATTAACTCTCGTATATTCTTGTCAAATATTGCCGAATTGAAAAGGGACAGTCGAATCTCCTTGGACGAATGGTCATAACACTGGTCTCATAATCGAGACACCGTGGGTTCGAATCCCGCTAAAGACAATGCGAATCATAGTATGTGTAAATGTTTAATTCCTTGATTTTATGTTTTCATTTATTTCATGTTCCAGAAGATACTGGAAATTTCTTTCGTTTGCCAGACAAGTGTTCTGGACTTTTCTTACTGTCTCCAGAAAAGCACTCTGGAACTTCATCTGCTAGTATAAAAGTAGAAGATTTGTCAGTCATTTTGTTTTCAGTTCTGAGTTCAGTTAATAAATTGGTTTAGCTCTACCTCTTGTGTGTGTCATTGAGTTCTATACTGTAGTATCTACGTGACAATATGTTAGAAATACTTTTTTCTTACTTTAATTAAACATAAAAGTAAGAATTATACATCAAAAATACGAATCAGAAATATCATTCAAAGGATAATTTTTGGAATTTCAAGATGATATAAAAAATTTTCTTGCGCAGCAATATTTTCAGAAGAAATTGTGAAAGTACTTTATAATTTCGTTTAATTATAATTAATTATAATCTCAACTAAAAAATTTTAAATATTGTTCCAAAAGGCACATTTCTACATTCTGTGCTTACTTTGATAGTTACAAGTTAAACATTCTAGTCTGTGAAATACCAGCACATACAAGTTAAAAATTAAAAAAAAAATATATGATAATTCAGGGCATTTATGGACTTGCGAAATGTATTGGTGAGAATGCGAGGGATTTTCAGGGATGACACTCCCCTAGTTTAAATTCTAAACACATGAAAACAAATTTATCTCCTATGCAACAACTGTATTCTATTCCTTCGAATGAATTACTACAGATATGTTAAGCTTTAACAGAACAGAGAATACCCAACTTCAAGTACTAACTAAATTTGAGCTGCAATAGAAGCGAACAAATATGGATTATTTACGTAGCAGCATTAGAACTGATTTGGGAATGACCATGAAGTGATTTGAGTGATGGTAAAATGACGAGGAAGATGACTGAATTAGCGCCACTTGTCTGAAATTTTGGTCCACCATAATGGCAAGAGGATATTTAATCTTCGACGGCAGATTAAATATGCACTAAGGCCATATATATGGCTGCTTTTCCACGGAAACACATTTACATACCTCAAATATCGAAGTCGAGATTATATGACGAAAACATCAGAGATTTTTGAAAATCGCAAAAATTATCAATTTAAATAAAGAATGGAAATAGATGCTACTTGTAGAATGGAAGTATGCTATTTGCATATATTTGAAAAAAATATTGAAAATTGTTTTTCGATCTGCTAAGTAAGTCCTTTTTGCATTTTAAAATACTTTCTAAAACTAAATAAAATATAGAAGTATTTTTCAAGCATAGCAATGCATTGGTGATCATTCGAATTACTTACTCATATAAATTCAGCGAGGATATTGTCTGTAACGTATTATCTTAATGAATTCTTGCCGCTTATTACAGAAGGAATACATGAAATAAAATTTTATCTTCAAGTTTTTTGGCTATTTTATTAAAAGAAAACTATTATCGCCAGTTCATATATTTAAATAATGTTGTTTATCTGGGATACAATTTTCCTTTGAACTATTGAGATATTTCCATCATATTCAAGATTTCACTTTTAAAACACTGAATCTGAAACTTAGTTCAATAAATAAAATAACTAATTCAGCATAATGGATTTTCATATCTTATAAACAATATATATATATATTTTTTTTGCAATATTACATTACAATATGAACAGATAATAGATAATGGGATGGGCAGACAATGGATAGATAATGATATAAACCGAATCCATCATTATTTTTGTACTGTTTGCTAGCTTCAAAAGGAATGTATATGTGCAAATTCACATTTAATTGAGAAATTCATGGATCCCCGCAAAACATAAGAATGGCTAAAAATTAATAAATGGTATTTATACATAAATAATTGTATTGATGGATTTAAAGGTAGAACTCCATAACCATTTTATGTTGGAAAGTGAACTCCCTTAAATAGACCAGGATGCTTTCAATTCACATAGTGCAGTAACAACGTCTTTCAGGAGATTAATTCCTTTTCTATGTAGAAATGGAATTTACGAAGTATATTCGCTAATAAGACAAAACAGTATAGATCAAACAATCTTGGGAGATATGTCACGTGCTCACTTGGCTCAATATATATATATATTGAAATAAAAAGTGAGCTAGATTTTCCTGTTACGGTATCCTCCAGGACTTTCAAGTTCACTGATTGGAAAACATGACCACTGTAAACAGCTGGTGAAATCGAAACAGAAAGGGAAAGATGTTTCATATTCGGGATTAAAGAATATGTAGGAATTTTTATGGTTTTCAAATAAAATTTATCTGTATTAATTATTTTTCAATCGTAAAATAGTAAATAATCAATACTGCAAGAAGGAATAATTGATTCTTTAAAAATAAAAACTTCTGCTGATTCTTCGAGATATTGAGCAACGAATGGACATAGGCTTCAACATTAAGATCAACATTTTAAAAAACTGAAATCGTCTATCGCAAATTTCATGTTATCTTGTAAGAACATGATTATTTTTAAGCCATTGTTTGTCTTAATTAATTTAAGTTATTAAATAGTTTAAACCTGTTTGGAAGAATCACATGATTATCAGATTACGCATGCGTCTATATTTATTAAACAATGGTTTTACAGAGGAATTACTTAAACCGAAATTGGAATTGGATCAAGAAATAAGAGAATATTTTTAGAATGAAGTTACTATGGGCTAAATCATAATAAAATCTTGGAAATTAATTTGGTTTAAATTAAGAGTTTAAAATATCATTATATATATAAAGCTCAATGTGTGTGTGTGTGTGCTCTACAGGCCAGGTCATTTGACCTACAGCTACCAAATTTGGTACATGTATAACTTTGAGGTCGGGGATGTGCACCTACGGTCCCTTTTTTTAATTTTTAATTAGAATCTTAATTATTAATTAAAAACTAACTTTCCCGCCAAAAAAATCTTTCATATTCCCCACCGCCAAATGAGTAAGGCTTCAGTTTTTATCCCCAACAGTAATGAGGCTAGGGTTAACATTTTTCGGCCGATTATTTCAAACGATTCTGTTTATTTTCTTAATGTTTTATGCATTTAAAATTAAACATTGTTAATTTATCGATCTTTCAGATTCATTCTGAAGTACTTTTGAATTAAAATAACACAGAATAAAGGAAATAAAGAATGTCTAATCTGCATAGCGTTACCCCAACTGGCGTAAAAAAATTCACTCATTTGCGTTACCGTAACTGGCGTTGAAAATTCAGGCATGCGCATTGTGTTCTGATTGTTGAAAATATTATCAAAGGATGATTCTTGATTTAAATTATTTTTAGGTTAGTTACATGCTTTTGTAATTAAATTGTATTTATGTAAGTTATATATTTTTGTATATGCTTATAGTTTTAAGTACATCGTTTTTTAAGTAGTTTTTTTAAACCTGTTTTCGCCAGATTTTTTTAAACGATTCATTTTATTCTCTTAGTGTTTCATGCATTTAAAATTAAACATTGTTAATTAATCGATATGTTCATGATGAATCTGAGAAAATTTTGTTGAGAAATTCTTGAGATATTACATAAATTAAGAAAGATATTCTTTAGTTCCCATAAAGTTTGAACGCTCTGTGACTCTGTTATCAGTAATCATATTATAAAAAAATGCTTTGTTTCAGTAAAAAATATTATTATAATAATTGCAGATTAATTCTTTCTACTTTAATTTAAAGCATAAATTCTACGGGAGCTAACAGAAAATTAGGGAGGGAGATATTACGTTATGACTGAAGGCTTTTATAATATTATGAGTGAATTATATGACTACAAAAATTTGAAGTTTTAAAATATTTTGATGAAGAATCTATTGAAGTAGGAATTGCGTATTTATTTAATTATTAAAATTTAAACGAACATTAAGATTGGCGAACCAGCTGGTCGCCAAAGACGGCTAGTATATATATATACCCTAGACTTCTTCCGGTGATAACTTCTTACAATCCTTCACTTTATTGGCCAGTTAGGAGAACAGGGTAAATGGTGGATATTTGCGCCAAATTGTAAATTTTTGTTGCCGATAAGTCATCAAATGTGACATCCTTCTTTATCAGTTTCTAATAACCCTAAAGAGAAAAACTGATGCCCCAGAAGAGAAAAATCGCGAATTTTCTCCAAATTTCAAACCAAAACAACATCAAGTCTCCCAAGATATAACTGTGTGATACCCCGTTCTAGCCTGAGGTCAATCGGGAATCTTGATAGAGCCGCAGAAGAGCAGCCCCACTTAGCACGAAGGAACAAAATGCACTTAATAACATTCGACCCTTGCAAACAATAAAGAATCTTCTAGAATAAACGCATTTTGGTACAAAAAAAAGAATCGAAAAAATATTGCATTTTACATTACAGATTAAGGTGTAAAACATTAAAAATGCATATTAAATGAATGTTAACTTTTTACATCAGGAGAGGGCTAAATACAAAAGATGTGACAAAATGTCCATAATAGATGATTTAATGACTGACATTTTTATAAGTCCTTCAACTTGAAGAGACATCTAATTTCTTTGACATCTGAGCCTGTATTCAAATCTCACATTGATTGATTTCGTATTTATAATGAATTAATTAACTATTTATGTAAGAATTTAATGAAAAAACCATTCTCTAAACAATCAAATTACCTATATTGATTTTTTATTTGTTAAAATAGAGCTATTTGTTTTACCACAAAATATTCAAAACAGAAGCTAGTTTCTACCAAGAATTTACTCAAAATATAAGCACAATGTTTGGTTTTTTTCAGCCAAAGTCATATATATTTAACAACAGAAAAACTGAAGACCATCTAAACTAATTCAGATCAGTAAGAAAGGTAACTTTTTTAGAGTATTTTTATTTTTTTCTTCCAGTATATTTCAGCCGCTTTTTTTCTTAATCAAACTATTGCACTTCAACCCACTCTCTTAGAATTCTATCTATTTAATTACGCAAAAAAGCACACAATAATGACTGAAATCTAATAACAAAGATAACATTTTCACTTCTCAAACAAAACCCCAAAGAAGTTCTCTTTTTCCCTATAACTATTAATTATCTACCGACCTTTCCCGAATTAATCTTGATTGAATAAAAAAGAATGAAAAACAGTGAACGTTTGATAAAAAAGAATCTTTTTTCATCAGATTTAGTGCGTAAGAGAGATAGGTAGAAGTATAGCACTCTGTTTCCAAAAGCAATGAAAAGCGGCTACCACCGGGCTTATACCAGACTAATTGTCGATGTAATGGATTTTTTGTGTTTTTCCACAGCGTTTTCCGGTCTGGCTAAGGCTGAGTGGAAAAAAGGAAAATTTTTACGATCCTCCTTTTTGGGTCTTTTAATTTTTTTCTTCTTTCTTTTTCCCTTTTTTTTTCTTCTTATTACTATCCTTGTTTTTAATCTCCAATGTAATTTTTTCCCTGGACTAACGATAGGAAAACAAAGCTGAAAAAATGTCGAAGTTAAAGACGAAACCTCATACCGTCTATTGCATAAGCTAACATCGACGTGCACTCTTTCCTTTATTTGTTCAGATAGTAGCGAAAGGATAATTGAGTCTTCTGGAAAAAAGAGGGGGCTGTCTGCTAAATACATAAAATCGAGAAATCAAACTTGCCAGATAGATTAGACAAGCTCAATGTAAATACTCGATGTGTTTGAGTTCATTTGTACGTTTGGAAGAAAGCACAGCTTTGTACTTTTAAAATTCACGCTTTTCATTCAGGTGTGTTAGTTTTCTTCAGCCCTTTTAAAGCTAACTGCTTGCAAATGGAGGAAAAAGAGAAAAGTTTAACAGTAATTAGAATTTTAATGAATTTTCTTTTGAAGTGTGTTAGTTCTTTAGAAGGTTTACACATCTTTTGAACCTTAACAGATGGGCAAAATAAATGGTAGTCTTGCATTCTTTTCAGTTTCACATTAAAAACAAGTTCGATATCTTGACTTTCAATTTTAAAATTATTCTTTTTTTAAGGGATACGAAAGTATAATGAGACGTCATTTTCGTGTTTTAACCTTTTCATCGTCCATAACCCGTCTAGAGCGTTCAAGTGAAACGTCGGCAGGTCGGCCGTAACTGGCTTCAAACGTTCTTCTATTTTAAAACTATTAAACATTTAAAACAATTTAAACAATCAGTTTTTTTGTTTGCTTGTTCTAATAATACGAAAATCAGAGCAAAAACAGAAGTTTTTGCTGACTGTTGAGGACGGCGGAGGGGTTAATGCTATAAGATTAATTTAAAAATCAATTGCAGAAATATATTCTGATTCAACTAAATATTAATGTACTGAACTAAGCAAATATGTTTTTCCTCTTCAATTCTATATAATATATCAAAAATTGCATAAATATTTTGTAAAAAAATCTTCAATAAACTTTCATATTTTATAAAGAGAGTAAATTAATTTTTATCAAAATGAATATCTTATTTCTTAGATTATTATAAAAAAATTCAATTTATGTCATTATACAGTGTGTTCCAAAATATACAGTACTGAAACTTGCACATCTCGAACACGTGGTTACGTTTATCGAAGAGGGATAGATCCAGCTACACGTGTTCGCAGTAGTAAAAAGAGAATTGTGTTGTGTAGTTGTTGTTAGAAATGGGTCTCTCGACAGAGGAAAAAGTATTTATAGTGGAACATTATTTCCGCTCATACGGAAGCGGCCGTGAAGGTGGACCGAGTTTGAAAATGTGGCGGAACAATTTCAAGAGAAGTTTTATAAGACGGTTTAATAAGTGATCGAGCCATTTCTTCAAAATTTGAAAAGGTTCTGTCATGCAAGAAACATTAAGATGAATAGACAGTGATATAAACAAGACAGGGCGACCAGCCATACCATTCGAAAATCTCTAGCTATGCTGCAGGAAAACATTCCAGGACGAATCATTTCACATGGTACTGATTT
>JAPMOR010002620.1:108257-136006 GCA_026543865.1 Argiope aurantia
TGGTCCTGGAGTTGTCGTCTGGGGAGGCATTATGATGAACGGGCGGACTGAGCTCCACGTTTTCGACAGAGGTTCTGTAACTGGAGATCGCTATTGTCAGGAGGTGATCCTTCCCCATGTGCGTCTGTTCCGAGGTGCCATTGGATCAGACTTCGTTTTTATGGATGACAATGCACGGCCACACAGGACTCATGCTGTGGAGGAGCTCCTGGAAAGTGAAGATATCACTCGAATGGATTGGCCGGCGTGCTCCCCTAATTTAAATCCGATAGAACATGTGTGGGATACTTTGGGGAGACGCCTTGAGGCACGATTACATCCTCCTGGGAACACCAGACAACTTAAACAGATGCTGATTGAGGAATGGGCACTCTTACCTCAAGAACTGTTGGACAATCTGGTGCTGAGTATGGGGAGACGGTGCGAAGCAATCATTGCAGTAAGGGGAGGGCATATCCCATACTAAGGAACATCTGCTTGCTGTTCTTCCTCTTGGACAGATAATCATGTGTAACGATACTATGAGTTCAATAAAGCCTTTTTTTGTTTGATTCCATACTGTATGCATTGTATTCATTTCTGCGCAACTATGCTTTCGTCATTCTTTCAGAGCAAAATGCTGTATCTCATTTCTGAATTTCATGTCTCTCAGATGATTTCTCGTGAAGTTATGGCAAAACACATACCTGTTGCTTAAGTTTTGCACTTCAGTGTAGATATTTATAATTCATTTAAAAGAGACACATGAGAAAATTTGAAACAAATATTTTAAAGACACATGAGAAAATATGAAACAAATATTTTAAAGACACATTTAAAAATGTGCTATTTCAAATAATTGAAAGAAAACAACTATATAAAAGTGAAAAATATTCATGCATCGAACTATTAAATTAGTATTATATAACGATGTTTTAAACTAAATGAAATTCAGCGTGAGGTTAAGAACCCATTCATTATTCTTTTCCATTTCTCTAATAGGTGAAATTCTAATTTAAAAGATTAGAAAAAAAATTCAGTTACAGGAACATTTTTAAATCCTACAAATCTAAATTCTAAAAAAAAACAAAAAAGAACCATCTTAAGATAGCGCTAACATTTAATTAGGAAAGTAAAGAACATCGATTTTTTTAAAGGAAAAACTTTACTTGTAAAATTTTTATCTTGGAATAAATTTAATAAAAGATTTTTTTTTTCTTTCATGGTAACGATGCGGGAAAAATTAGCATCTTGGAGTACTTTGCCTGTGTCTTGAAACTTAATTGATGAAATCCTCTTTAGAGCTTCCTCTAAGCACTCACCTTTGAGTAAATCCAGTGCTTTAAAGCGCTTAAGATTAGACAAGATGGGAAAGATATATCACGGCATTTAAGGTCGAGTTCACAGTTAGAATTCTCTCCAAGTAAAGAAGAAAAAAACATTCAGGGGTTATTCTATACATCTATAAGCATGACTTTAATTTCCTTAATGATGGCTTATTCCTTAAAAAATATTAAATACCATATTTTTTTAAGAAGCGCAGAAATAACAACAGTGAAAGATAATGATGGTAACTTAATTAATTGCTACACCATAAAAATGCCCTCTTTTTTTGTTTAAATTAGTCCTCTATCCACAAAAGAATGATTAATAGCGTTAGCTTTTCCTTCCCTGCAAGTTCTTTGTTTGCATACCATCTAAAGTTATTTGATAAAACTCTTAGCACATACGGTAAAAGGTACTGAAAATTAACTCGTAAGTCCATTCATGAGAGTAGATGCTTAAAAACCTCTCATAAAATTAAAGGCGTTGGTGTTTGAATCACGAGATCTAACAATGCAGATGTTAAACTCTTTCTTTTGACGGTAATGTGCTTGCTTTTTGCTATCAGTAATTCACAAAAATGTATCAATTCAGGAAACTTTTATTATAAAAATAAATATTCAAGAAAATATATTCAAATGATTCGACATTAAATGTATAAAACTGAAAATATGTGTATAAATATACACATTTTATCTTCTTTAGTTTTCTTGCCTTTTTTAAAAATTATTTTTTTACTATCTCGTAGACAAAGTATTCAAAGAGGGAAAATTGTAATCGACAAAAAAAAAAAAAAATTCGAACTCGTGTTTTTTATCAATCTCCAAGTTTCAGCCCGACCCCTTGAGTTCCAAAAATAATTTTTCTAAATTATGTCTCTATGTTCTTTGAAAGCGACAATTCGAAAAAGCTTTCTTCCAGATAGATAAAAAGGTTGCTGTATGGGCTTTAAACAAAATTAGTTAATTTATGACAATTTTAAGCTATATCCATTCGATGGACTTGTGTCTGCCCAGTTGTTAGAATAACCGTGAACATGGTAACGGAAAAAACGATTTAGCTTATAAAAGTAGATTCGTATTAAATTTGAAACCGAATTTGTCAAAAAATGGCTATTTGTCGACCTCATATAAATAACTCAAAACTCAAAAACACAATTACTAAAATAATTGAAATTTGCATGTGATCTTGTTATTACTATTGTAGTTTTATATAAAACATTGATTTCAATCGGTTCGGGAAAAAAGGCTTCGAAAACATATATTCGATTTTCTAGTAATTTTGAATTAAACAAATGCTATTAATTAATCGCCAAAACACTTTTTTTTGAAGTGATGCAAAGGTTTTTTTAAAAAATAACGAGCCTTATCGAAGGACATATTTCCAAAATATTCGTCCCCAAATGGTCTTGAGTTAACGAGATAGCGTTTTAATAGTTAAATTGCTTTATTCAAATACTTATTCCATATCAAATTTTCTATGAAATGTTTGAGTGCTTAATAAATTTCGAACAGTTCCTATCACTAATGAAAAATATACATAAAAAATGAAATTTGAAGAAAAATAGTCGTTGTCTATTTCATTAAAAACCAAGGAAAAACATAGCTCGACAGAGTAAGCAAAGGAAATTGCTGTTAAGTATAGGAACAAAGGTTTTCAAGTGTTGAAGCATACATTAAAGTATATAAGAAACTCTTTATAAATTTTTGCGCATTCATATGTTATTAAATTATTATGCTAAGCTTTATTATGTTAAAAATTTCCATGTGTATTAAGAGATTTCGTGTCAATGCCGCTTTTGATGGTTATATTTGGAACTATTTCTTACTATTAAATATCTTTTTCATTCCTATATTAAATCACTCACAAAGTGTCATACTTTTCTGCTGAAATGGTAAAGATGTGGACAGCTCTCATTTAAATATTTTGAATAATAGATACTGGATAAATTAGAAAACGGCAAAAAATTATTGCATAGTTAAACTCAAATTTATAAATAATATAATATAGTTATTTTTAGTTAATATAACACCAAAATCTGTAAGCAATTTAGAAATAGTTTAAATATTTCAAAAACTGAAATTTTGAATATGTGGAAGTAAAAACCTATAAAACCCCAAAATCGAATAAAATATTTTCTTTGGAAGCCGATAATATTACTTATTTTATTTGCGACATTTCAAAATAATGTGTAATATTCTTTGTAGAAAGCAAAAACACATGCATATTTTTGGTAAATATCATTAGGTATTTATGATTATTTTATATAGTTTCAAAGACTAAAAATATTCAATTTGATTTCCATGTCCTCTTTCACACGTGTTTTTAAAAACACCAATCCTCACTATGGTACCGCATTATTCCATTCCCACATTTTCATACTTCATGCGCAAACTACCCGAAATATCACATCAACATTCGTATGAAAGCTAACACCATTTTGAACAAAAAATATATGTATAAAGTGTTCCAGCATCTTTTATACTGTTTATTTTTTTTCTTTCTCTCCAACTTATCTGTTTTACCCACACTTTTCCTTAAAAAACAACACACCACCCCTATCAGTAAGGAAAAGCACACCGCTTCGCTGATGTGCACTTCTGCCTTCTAAATTTCATTCCAGGCCTGTATATAGCAGTATTCACGAGGGAGGTAAAAATTCTCAACGTTTATCAATTATTCATGTTACGCGAGTCTCCGATATTCTCAGGGTTTCCCTCGACAGTTGACTTTAGATAAATAACGTTACGCTTCAAAGGAATTGTCAAACTGCACTTGCTGGCTCAGGTAGAGCATCAAAAAGTCATGTTTATTCAGATGTTTTACATAAATTAGGTTGTTGGTTCAGATCCCTGGTTGAGCGAGAGACAGATGGGTGGAAGTTGCAGACGAGAAAGGAGGAATGAAGAAAGTTCCAGAAGCAAAACTTTTGGATTCAATTTAGTTCTTGCTCTGGCGCGGAGGTATGGCCTAACAAAAAGAAATCTGTTCCAGTCTGCTTTGTTCGCAATCTTATTCTCAAAAAGACGCTTCTGTAGTCTTGTTTTCCCTTTTTTTATACTTCCTCTTCCCTGAGATTTTACGTAAACTCTTTTATATGAAGAAACCAGGAACAAATAAGAGGTTTGTTTGATGCGCCTTTGCAGCGCACAGAGCAGAAGCCTCGTGGTAGTTAACTTTTTGCTAGAGCGTGTTTAATACATGCATGCATTACATCATTTAGATAGAAGGTAAAGCTGGAAATAGAACAGTTGAGATTATAAAGCAAATACTAGAATTGAAGAATTTAATAAGCGTTTCCTATTTTAACCCTTTATTTACCGACGATACTTTAAAATACCGTTTAAATCCGGTTGATATCTTCACAATAATACTATTTTTTATAGTAAAGAACAGGAAGAATGTATTTACAATAGAAAGCATTAGATATCAACTAAAGAATAACATTAAAAATATTTTATTATTTTAGTTAATGAAATTATTTTAATTAATTAAAAAGGGTTTTTTTTCCTTTCTTCTTTTAGGTTTATTCTGTATCGGCAAATAAAGGGCTAAACTTTAAATATGGTGTTCTTGTAAGAAAAATGAATTTTCTTTTCTTAAATCGACATGGCATGATAATTGAACTATGCGGTGCCATTTACTTGAATTTCTTCTATGACTGAGTATTCTAAGCCAAAATATAAATGAAGTTTCAATTAGAATATATATATAATATCACTAAATGTTTTAATTAAAGGAAATATATATATTGCATTAAACGTGTCGAATAATACAGTAAATGAATAATAATAATAATGAGATATGAAAGTGTAAGATTGTAAGAATATTATGAGATTAGATGAGTTTCATCTCCATTTAATGAATTAAAATATTTATAATTATTTAAAAGTCTTCATTTTTCTTCATAGTCTTCATTTTTTTGCTTATGTAATTTATTCTATTCTATTGTATTTTTTAATGAAAAAAACTTCTTACCAAAAATCCAAACTATTATTTACAATAAAAATTTTAATCTCTTGTTGAATATTTTTAAAAAAAAATGATGAAGCGAAAAAGATTTTAAATTAATTCAATTTCTATATATCATTATAACAGCAATTCAATGAAAAGAAGAAAAAAAAATTATTATTATGAATTGAATTTTTATTCTACCAATTTTAATTATTTTCACTTAGAATAATTTTATTGTAAAGAAAGACTGAACATGTATATATTTGATAATATCTTTGAAGTGGTTAAAGTATGTTCCTATAATACTATAATTAAATTAGATATATCTTAAATTCATTTCAGCATAATTCAAATTTAACTTTTTATGAAATTTAAAATTTTTTAATTAAACATACATATTAAAATCAGAAAATGAACTTACAAATTACACGAAAAATTAAAAAGTAATGTTTAAAACAAATAATATATTTGTATTAAATAAAAAAATAAAGTTTTGATTCAAGCAATGCTTCAAAAAGAATAATAATTACTGACAGTATGTAAGAATAATTATTATCATTTTAAGCATTTAAGGAATAAATTGCTTGAGTATTAAATTATTTGAAGAATGCTAATAAATTATTTTCTATATAATGAAAGTTATTTTCCAAATATGTGAGATATTCATTTTGTTCTTATTAATTACAATTTCCCATTAGAGATAGCACAAAATGTTGAGGATTTCTTGAAATATTCGAATAACAAAAACAAAAGGAATTGTAATTTTCAAGGAAAAACGCCCACAATGAAAAATAGTGATGTATTGTGATATACCGTCTTGATTACAGAAACATGAAAACGACTCGCATTCGTTTCCAACAAACAAAACGGCAAATAATGTTTAAAAAAATAAAAGAACAAATCTACCGTAACCATTCCACTCCTGAAATTGAATAGCTTCTTTGACACGTGTTTATTGGCTATTCGACATGCCCCTTTACTTCTGAAAGAGCAGGCAATAAAACAGCAAAAGACGACTGATTTTACGTAATAAATACAGCAAAAGAAAAATAATTTATTTTGATGCACCATCTGACGTGCGCGGTAAATAGGCTGCGAGAATAAAGAAGACGCATAAAAATGAAAGCGTGGAACAACAATGTGAGGTCGGTGGGGGGGGGGGAATCGAATGATTAGACCATTATTAATGTGTGCAGTATCGAAAGGGGAGGGTGGTAATAGAGAAAAAAGGCGGAAAGAAACATTGTGATGCTTGGTGTGGCGAAGGGGAAGGCGAGGAAATCTCGAAGTAATCTCCGCACGAAGCAACTGAAGCGTTACTCGTGACAAATAACTACGAGATGAATGAAGGCAATACAAGGCCGTGTCCGCTGGTTCCTTGTTCTGTGTGTCCCATTACATTATTGGCCTCAGTCAGTTAACGCAGGAATATTAATGGCCACTCCAGCTGGCAATCTTTTCTTTTTAGGGGCTGGGAGACGTTGAATTGACAAGAAAGATTACTTGCCACCCTCTACGTCCTCCCCCCACAACCCTTTATATATATTTTTTTTTTCCTTCACTTTTCTTGTGTTATTAGCCCAACGTGGAATTTTTCTGGAAATGTTTTCACATTTTTTTCTTTTTTTTCTTTTTTTCTTTCTTTTAGCGTCATTCTTCTTTTGTTTCTGACTTCGAGAAATGTGACAGGATACGAAAAATGGCAGTAAAAGAGGAGTTAACCCCAAGGGGATGCTACTATATTTTCCTCTTCATGCCCGATCAAGTTTCAGCGGGTGAAATGGAAATCATTCGCTGTAACGGGAATAATGATCAGTCTGTATCTAAGAATGATGATATGTGATTATTCACAAGACAAAAAAAAAAGTATATTTCAAAATTACTTTGAACTTCCAATATGTGCTTCATAGGAATCGAGTGCAAATTCGAATCATATGTTTCGTGAAAACATGATATCTTGAGCAAAAATATGATAGATGCTCTCTGTGGAATTAGACTGCGACAAAAAAAAACAAAAAAAACGATAGAAATATTTTTTTAAATAAAAAATATATTGATTATTTTCTAGTATTTTATGATTTGTGAAGTGAATATTAAAAAAACAATATTTGTAATATTCCAGTACGAAATTGCAAAAAGAGAATTCAAATTTTTATATTTGAAATTTGCCTGTTGGCAAATTTTTTTTATCTAAGTTGATGAGAGCAAACAAATATATGGTTAAACTGAACTTAGTAATATAAAGAGCAAAATTTCAAGTGACATCACAATGATTTTTGTAAATATGCATTTATATTTCAAGTAATTAGGAAATATATATTTATAATTTAAAAACATCTACTATATTTTTAAAACTTTATCAAATAATGCATACTCCAGTTTTTAAATTTCTAAACATTCGAATTTTAAAAATAATCTTTTTATCTTCAATTTCTATGTAAGTGGAGAATTAAGATTCTAAATAAGATAAATTTGCTTAAAATTTCTTTTTCAAATTGACTTTTAAACCCAAAACTTGGGATTGCTACTCAAATTTCTCCCCAAAAATTATTTTCACTCAGAACTTATTAAACTAATTTTAAAATGCTAATGGAATTTATATTTCCTCTTAATAATTAATGGTTTAAATGGAGGATGATTCCCCATATTACAATATTTAAATTTTATTCAATTTCCATTTGAAATCTTTCTCTTGGAAAATTAAATTTTTTATCTTGTCCTTCTCCCTTTACAAGAAAGTATCAAACAAGACATATTTTTGATAAAAAAATATGTCGATAAATTTTTATATGCTATTAAATAAATTGTAAAACAATAGATCAATCATTGAGAGTCTTATGATACTTTTTAAAAATACTCATCGGAAGAAATACTTAATTTCCATTAATTGAACTGGAAAACCAAATACAATTTATAAAAGAATTAAACTATCAATATGCATTTAAAGGAGAGTATCTATATGCGTGTACTTATATACGTGTGTGTGTGTGTGTGTGTGTGTGTGTGTGTGTGTTTTCACAGATATTGCTCAATCCTTATTAAATTTAGAAAATGTGATATTTAAAATGAGAGAAAGATATTTTCTAACTTTCTAACATTTCAAAGTTCAAAAGTTAGTTAAAATAGCAGTAAATTAAAAATTTTGCAAATGTTTGCCTTTTTATATTTTCTAAATAAATAATTTCACAAAAGAACTAAATTTTATGGCTTGAAATTTGAAAAAAAAGAATATGCTAATTAATTAATACCAATTAGCTTAGATAATTTATTTCTTTAGTGTAACAATTTTTAACAGTTTGAAAGGGCAACTGTTTGCAATGACATTAACTGATTTCATTGACATTAACATTAATATTAAACTGATTTCGTGGTTATATAGAGGTATTCTCAAAATGTTATTCTCCACATTAGGAAATACTTGCAAGGTGGAATTTTAGGTTTACTATTGATTTTATTGCACAAGATTTTATGTTTTACATTTCTTACTCAAATGGTTTACAATGATTCATATTGTACGAGACTTTATGTTTTACATTGATTACTATTTACTCACTATGTTTTATTTTATGATGACAATATTAAAATAAGTTTTTTTTTGTCTGCGTTTTGACTTTTAAATATTTTGGCAAGATTTTTGCTCATTAAAAAAATTTTAAAAGATTAAAAAATTGGAATATAGCAAAGTTTAATTTCTTTATTACATTAACTCCAGAGCAAATTTTTACTTGCTCTTAGTTTGCCATCATAAATTTTTCAAAATTTATTATCAATTCAACTACATGAAACAATGTAATATCTATATATATATCTATTTAACAAATTTTGCTCACTGCAACTACAAACTAACTCTTAATGGATACATGCTGCAACAGGCATTTGCGTTTTACTTTGTTTTCTACCTGCAGATTTTTAGTTTCAATACTATTTAAAACTTTCTACAATTCCAGTGTAGATATTTTGAGTCAATAAATTGAAAAGATTGATTGCTTCTTCACCAAATTTATTATTTCGTAAATTCTAACAAAAAGTCTTTTTAAATTGAATTTTGTTTAGATTTATAAACATGCTGCGACTGCCAACTTTGAATATTTTTACAAGAAATGACTCTTCAAATTAAGAAATCTATGGATGTTTCGGTGCTCAATATTTATTTTTAAACTAATCATATAAAGGGGAAATTCCTTATCTCACAAATTTCAGTTTCCGTTAAATGCGTACCTTCCATTACTATCAGCCAACAAGTGTGGAATTTAAAATAGATATGCAAATCGCATCAATAATTTAATAGATTGGAAAACCATTTTTTGGAAGTTCCAATTATGGTGATTAATCTAAATATGGAAATGTAATTGTTACAAACACATTAAACTTCATTAAACAGAAGAATAAGACATTTTATTTCTTAGATAAAGAGTATTAATTTCTATATTTCATATCCAATTCTTTGATTTCTTTAAAATATGAAAGTTTAGTTTAGTTTCATTAGAGTAAATCATTAATTACTATTAAATTATACCAATATTTTCATTAGAATATAAATTGGAAATGGAAAAAATCCTACACCTTTATGATTATTATTTCTTCTTAAGCTTAAAAACACGACAATTTATCGTAAAATTCACTTTTCAAATATCAGAAATTCAATTTTATCATAAAAAATTGCTTTAAGTTCTCAAACTTTCTATTTGTTACCACTTTAATAGTTTCAATCCTTGAATAATATTCACTAATAATTATAATTCTAGAGGAAGTACTCTAATCACTTTAACCACCACTAAATGCACCCATTTCGTTGATCATACCTCCGCATATTCCTCTAACTAACTAATGCATCCTCATGAGGCTGGCATATTCAAAACGAGCCTCCCCGCCTAACTTTTATGCGCTATTTCAATGAATAGGGAATCCGGGGACGTCTGGGGCAGACCATCCATTTCCGATGGAATGAAGGTGTGCTGTTCGGGCGATGCATTTATCACACGAAAATATATGACCGTCCCACCATAATCGGCAATCGGTTCTGCCATCAAATGCATTTGTGAGGCTGCATGATGGATATAAGTGAATAGGACAAATGGTTGCTTAGAAAGGGGTAGGCTCTCATAATCAGAAGTTTCGTTCGTCACAGGGCACTATCGACAACGGCTAACAATTCGCATCTGATTACTGCTGCCAGGCCTTAGTTCCCTATCTGTCCCGGAGCTGATATCTTATAATCCTGGGAATGTATCATTCTGATATACTATTAGGCTTTATTTGGAGACAGTCAAAGCCTGATTATATAGATTCAGGCTGAATTTGAGAATGGATTTACTGCGTGTTGTAATTTTTCTTTTGTGTATGTATATACAACAATTATTTCAAAATCCCATGGAAAGAAGATAATTAATATTTTTACTAAACAATACATACATCACTTTATTGTTGAAGTTTATCTGTATTATAAGAGTCTGTAATCGTTCAAAAGTATCATTTAAAAATATTTTTGATTAATATTTGTAGGAACGTAGGGCATTAATCAATTTATTTTAGTAAAATTAAAGCTGTCTTTTGAAGTAGTGCATTGTGTAGCTACAATTAATTTGTGTCTAATCATCTTAATTTCCACTTGTAAGCTTCTCATGACTATTCCAAAGAGCCCTAATGAATGTTTGGAAATCCTTTTTTAAATATTTGTTGATAGACATTTGTTGAGAAGACCTGTATATGTCAATAGCGGTATTAGATTTATACTGGAAAAATACAAAGATGACTGTTGTATGAATAGTTCTAGCATTCAAAATAATATAAAAATAATGTTTTCCATTTAAAAAATGCGCTGGCAAATATGTACTTGTATTTTTATTGCATAATTGTTATAATGTGATTTGTGTCGCTAGTATTTTACTTAATTTATAATACAACCATTTAGCACTTTTAATTTTTTTTTAAATTTCATGAAAAAATAATTATTTTTTAAAAATAATTTTCTTAAATTGTCTGAAGGTATTCAAAATACATATTTTTTCTTTGTAAAAAATAAAAAAAAGTCATCATTCTAGAGTTTAGAGCTATTTTAGGATGGATCTCATAATTCTGATTCGTGCCATTTTTCTAGGGGACGCTTGCATGCTTTCTCCCAAACTTCAATACCTCCCAAATGAAAGGAAATTTTACATTCCTCTGCTTAAATGAGCAGCAGTTTCGTATGCAAGACGTATATTCCGTAGAATCAAGATGAGATTTTCCAACTTAATGGAATTTTCGAAATACACTGAAATCAAAGACATATTGTTGCTACAAATGGAAATTTTTTGCAATACAATTGCACAATTTCGTTGATAGGAAGTAAAATCATCGAAATAAAATTAAATATCAAGTTGAGGTTGTTTTAAGATGGTAATTATGAGTCTATCTATGACATTATACCATAATTAGAGAATCAGGCATTGAACATTACTTATACTGTTACTGACAACAAACATTTTTCCCTAAAATTAATACTACATTATTCCAAATTCTGTTTGGGAAGTTGTGTTTTAAGCATATCTTTAAACTGCATTTGAAGTCTAGAACTTTGATTTTAGGTTAGGAATTTGTCGCTGCATAGCAGGATCTCAATAATTCAATGCCTATCTTTAATTATTTAGAAATTGATTATTGTTCTATGATTTAAGTGATTAGCTTATATTTGTTCATAATTAAATAATTTAAAACCCTTATGATTTCTTTCTTTAATAGCTTTGACTCTCATAATTTGTATGATAAATGAGAATAATTCGTTTCTCAGAATTTGTATGGGAGAATACAATTCATTGAAGAATCATTCAACTCATGTTCTGTTAAGTAACACAATCGCAGATTCTTTTGAGTCGGAATTATTTAGATTCAGACAGCAGATGTGATTTCAACATGAATCTTAATTATATGGCCATGAAAGTGAATGCATGAAGGCATAAACATTCTTTATAGAATTCTTTATAGAATTAGTTCATATTATTTATAACATGATTTATAAAACATTAAAGTTCTTTTTTTTCACTAAGAAATTTAATTTATAAAATAAATAAAGGAATATAAAACAAAAAATTATAAAATTTATAATTTTCTCTTCGTATAGATTAGTTCATTTAAGGATAATCCTATCGATACCGGTTTAAGCTTACACAGAGGATTTACTTAATATACGAGTATAACGTTTAAGGAAACCATTTCCTTATTTTCTTTGATTAATGAATTAATGCACAAAATGTTTATAATCGACATGCTGAACTGTACTATTAGAAAAGATTAACCTTGATTATATAAAACCTATTTCTTAACATTAAAATTTGAATAAAATTAAAATGTCCTTTTTGCTTTTTTATTTAAACCTTATACAATTCCATACTCCTTGAAGTGTACAAACGAAACTAGATACACATGTCTCTTAGCACTTGAAAATATTAATTATGCTATTAAAAAATAAATGCGTTCTCCTAAAACATTGAAAAGCGGGTATAAAAATTTTACGTTTTCCTGTCATAACTTCGGAATATTCCATCACATAAAGCAATTAAATTTGCATTCATATAAATCTTTAAAATTCAGCATTTCAATATCATCAATTTCTCTACCATTAACCTTTCTTCATTTTTTAAATGTTAATTTAAAAATATTATTATCAATTACACATAACACATTTCTTTGTTTAGTTGCATTCATCATTCGCGCATTCAGTAATGTTATGCCATCAGGCATTTTCCTTTTTGTATGAATTGTGCAGAACAAAAAACTAGATTTTAATATGCACATGCAGTAATTTATATTGTTACAAATCTGCAATGTTGCTTCATTTTACGTTAGCTCCATGTAAGAAAATTCATTTTACGGACAGATTTACTAGATATTGATTGGAAGCCGGATCAATGACACTCGGGCTTGTTGTCCGTTTGGCGACTTGGTGACGAATTTGGCGACTTTGATGACCAAATAGATACTACTGGAATCTCCGGGAATTTTGCAATAATATTGCTATGAGATGAATTATATTTTTGTTATGGAACAATATGTGCCTTGCGTTGGAAGCTATAAAAGGCAGACAGTCCAAACTGAAATCGAAATCAGTCGTATAACGAGAGTGTGTTAAGTCATATGGTTACGAGTGTGTGTTGTGTCAGCGGCGACACTTTTGGATTAGTCCAGCAAATCGCAAGCGTTGAGTGGAATTGAGCCCTGTGCCAGGTCTTGGAGGCAACTATTGAAGCAGCCTCAAGTCGTACTTTGAGAAGCCGGTTGTAGAGTAATGAGTCGTTTGTTGAATGCAGTTAAAGCGGGGAGATAATGGAGAATAGCAGACGTTTGGAGAGGCCTTAATGAATAGCTACGTAGATCCTCTCCCTCCTCCTGCAGAGTTGTTTACTACCGATTACCACTGGTGGGCTGATATTTGTTATTAGTGCTGATGTGTATAGCTTGTGTATTGTGCATTTTGTATTAATGTATACATGTTAATAAAAGTCCTTATTTTTTTATTGAATGTTCCACCATACACCCAGTACAGCGAACCCATTTGAATTTGGGTGGAATTTTTCGTAACAGTAATAAACAGATATTTTTAAAAATTCTTAAAATTATTTTTTATTGCTTGACTATATTTTTTCTCATTTTTTAGCCCTTTTAAGATATTAACGCACTTAGTTGACACATAGGATATGCTTTTTTTGCACTGTATTTTCAACTTCAGTTCATAAGAAATAATCGTATTTTTATTGTAAAATTTGATACTATTATATACTTTAACTCCTTACTATGAAAATAACTCTTTTTAAAATGTATCAGCGATCATTTCTGGTCAGATTTTCATTTCTAAATACAGATTTTTTTTCATCATTTTTATCAATTTTAGTACTGGAAAAAAAAGGATTTAAAACAAAAGGATCGAACGTTATAGAAAATTGGAAAAACAATTTTCTTGAAATAAAATGAACGTGAATTTTGATCATAAAGCCTGAAGCAGGCTAAAGATTTTTTTTTAAATAAATTGATAAGCACAATTAAAAATATATTCTAAAAATCAGTTTTTTATATACGTTCAGAAACTCTTCAATTATCCCATTGTATTTTTCTCTGTGAGCATTATTACTTACGCATAATTTCAATTTTAAATTTTTTAATTCTACGTTTAGAAAGAGTTTATATTAAGACTTCTATAGGGACTACTATATGAATATAAAAATACTCATTCTGCCTTCTCTTGCATTTATTTATCTCTTTAAAATAAAATCTAATATCTTAAAAATGCCACTGAGCACTTAGAAATTTAAATTTCTCAATCGCCCAATTATATTACTAGTTTCAGGCAATCTTTATATATTTTAGCTAAATTTGAGACTAAAATCTCATTTACCTTATATCTGTTGATTAGTAATAAATTACAGTTAATATTAAGTAGTAATTAAATATGGTTTAGGATTTTGAAAATTCTTAAGGAATTAAACATGAAATTAAACATTATAAGACTACTTTTGATTTTTTTCCTTATTTACGTAGTAAACAGATAAACATAGGGGAAGTTAAGAGTACAGCGGCGTTTATTATTATTGCGCATTTTAATGAAGTCGAGCATTATATGAGATTCTTGGAATTTTTTATGAACAATGAAATCAAATTATTTTTGTCCTTAATTTTATAAAAATGCCTAAAAGAATAGATATATTTAATTTAATGACAACACAGTAAGCGAATTTATAATTCGAAAAATATGAAAAATGTGAATAGCTTAAGGACTTTTATGGTAAACGTACAGAACAATACTATAAAACGACAAGACTGATAGAAAATATTAAAAGTTTTAACCATAGCAATTTTTTTCTAAATGTTAGAAGAAATATCATCTTTCTGTGAATGACTGTGCAGTGCTGTGGTATAGTGGAGATAAATGTGCATCGTAGAATGTATAATTAAGAATATTAATGACTTTTTTATTAGGTATCGTGAAATCAATTCAATCCCATTTATTCTTGAAAATTCTCACACAAAAACAGATGTAAATATTTTAATGACATAGCAGAAAATAAATTTATATAAAAATATATTTATTATTTATTTTTTTGTTTCAAGAATTGAATTTTTCTTGAATCTAATTTGAATTTATATCAATCTATCAAAAATTATTTTCCTCCCGCAAGTTGTATGCATTGTTTTATGAAACAATTGAAGAATGTTCACCGATTTTCACTTCGTCTTGCTGCATTTTCAAATTACAAGGCGTTCCCAATCTCTTCTGCGAACACAAAATAAAAGGTTCCCCCTCACAAATCGAAAGATCGACGCGATAGGCAACAGAGATCCTATTACTGCCTTCATGTAGGCAGTATAATAACACCCCCAACAATGTAAAAAAAATCCGCAGAAAGGAGAAGGCAATTCCTTTATCCAAAACATGACACTTTTATGAGAGAACCTGCTTTTTATGACTGACAATTTCGTTACACATAGCAATCGGAAGGTCTGCCGACGGGGGGATTTAAATAAGATATTTAAACCAAAGTTAGCTATTTGAATCAAATAATTTTATTTAAATATCAATTTTTTATATAAAATTTATAAACAAAAATATTCTGTGAACCTCAACAGGTTTGCTTTCAGTCAAAAGCGTTACTGAATCATAGTTTATAAAACAATGTCATTTCAAACAAAAAGTTTTAAAAAAAGATTTTCTTAATTTTTACGGTATACGAATGGATATAAACTTTATGCTGATTATTTAAAAACCTTACCAGAAATGTGAAAAATAAATGATATTTTTTTATATAACTCAATTAGGAATTTTATTCTAGATAATCAAAATCTGTGCCTTGTTCAAGCATATATACATTAGTATCAGAGAGACCATGACCAAGCTTCGCTTTTTTGTGTGAAAATATTTAGATACTAATCATACTGGTTTCATATGAATACTTTACCTATATATGAACAGATCATTTAAATTTAAAAAAATCATGAATGTACTCAGTTTAGTTAGTTAGTTATTCGAATTGGTAAACACAATAATTGCATTGTTGTTATTGGATGTGAGCAGAACTTATTCGAATTCAGATTATATCACATAGCGCCATCTCACTAACTTTTGTGATACCAGTGAGTTATCATCCCACAGCAACAATGCAAGTACCACAAAAATTTACCAGATGGCGATATATATCATTGTCAAGCTTTAATAGTTAGTTATAAAAAAATATTTTAGTGCAAAATCACGTTCTTTTCACGAGACACCTATATAGATAAACTTGAAAAGCAAAACCTTAGCGAAATATTAAATTTGATTCACATCGTTTCAGTCGCTTTCGAGATACACGTAATAAATTTATATGTATGCTAGAATTTCTCCTTTAAAGTTATAAGATGTCTGCTAATAATGTTATCTGAAATGTCAAAAGTTAATGGTGCTTTTTTATATATAACTCAATTAGGAATTTTATTCGAGATAATTAAAATTTGTACCTTGTTCAAACATGCATGTATTATGAAAATTCTACTTTACAAATACTTTAAAGACGAATTCCATTAAAGTATATTTAAAAGCCACGAGATAAAACTACAATCGTTATATTTTCGATTAATTATTTTCCACGCATTTGCACAAAAATAAGGCAATCATGAAGTTAAATTCGTACTTTTAAAATTCAGAAACCTACAATGTTGCGGATTCAAATTAAATATTCAATTATCAGATCGCATGAACCAAATTAATCAATTCCCAGCCCAGATAAAAGCATTTCGTGAATAACCAAAGTGATTCCATTTCATCCAATGCAAAGGAACAAAGTGAAATTAATGGAAGTTTCGTAATTAACGGTAGTAAAGCATGCCATGTAAGTTGCTAATTAAATGCTGTCAAAACTTTATCAAAGGCTCTGTGATAATTATTTATTGACATGGTTCCGACTGGGTACGCCCAAGACCTCTTATTAATTGTTCGTTCTTCCAACCACATAGCGAATTACCCGTTGCCATTTCGCAAGAAATAAACTGCTGGAATGAAAAATGAATACTTTAATAATTCAAACATGTTATGTGGTGACAATTGTTTAAATTGTTTTAAACCTGTATCAAGTATTGCATCAAATATTGGGAACCTGTATCAAATATTGTATGTAAATACTCTTAATAATGGAAAACCTTTTAATAAACGGAAGTGCTTTTTTATACTTTCAAATGGAGAAGCTAATCATATTTAAGAAGCCTTTGAATAAATTAATGATTATTTTATTGCTTGTCGCTCACTTTTATTTCCATAGCTTCAAGTTAGTAAATAACATTTCTTTCTTTTTTTCATATATTTTGCATTTAAATAAATAAAATTCAATACATAATAATATATGTTCAATAGATATTAATATTCATTCAATAAAATCATCATTTTCCATCATTTTTCATAAAGAACATAAATTAATTATTCAAGCGTGAGTTTTTGAAATACTGAAATTATTAAAAGGGAAAAAAGTTTGTGAAAATCATTTGGCTATTGAATTTTCCCAATAGCACTCAGCAAAATTTCCAGTAAGTATCAATATTTTAAAAAATTAATTCTTATTAAATTTTCAACAATATCTATTTAATAACTGGTGTTGTCGAATCACAACACTTATACGGTTTAACAATTAACAGCGTGATATATCTATGATTCTGACTTTGCGCGTTTAGTTGCTTAGAATAAAAATGTCTGCATCTTTTACATCGTTCGTTACTTTTTCATTAACTATGAACTTTTATTTCGTTTACTTTCTTTCCTGCTTTTAGAGATATATTTTTAAATAAATTTTTGATTTATTTCTTATTTTTAAATTTTGCGCACTTATGACAACTTAAGATATTTAATTACCAATTTATCGATTAATTTAATTAATTTTTGATATTATACAAAATATTTCACTTTGTGCTAAATATAAGAAAATTAAAATTATATTAATAAATTATTAATTTGAACCTTTTTAAATTAAAATTGGTTCCTATTAAAAATTCTACATTTTATCACATTAATCAAAGTATGCATGTCATTAAAACAATTTCAATACTTTTTAAAAATATTGAACCATTATATAAAATTGATATGATTCAATCCCCTTTCATTAATTTTCATTTGCTTTAAATCCTGTGTTAGTATCATTAACTTTGGGTATCATTAATATGTAATCACTTCCAATAAAATTTTCCTATTATTGGAATATCTACTAAAATTTTTATAATATGAAACTGCTACGGCAGGATTAATAAATACATACTATAAATAAATTATTAAATTTTGTTGTGCTCTTTTTCTATTTTCTTTTTGAATTTTAAAAATAAGTCTTACTTTGTATAATAATTCAAACAATTTAAAAGACTTTTTTTTATTTAGAATTTTATTTGCCATAAATCTAGCTTGCAGAAAAATTTTATGTAGAGTGCGTTATTCAGAAGAATGCATCACTATGCACCTATCTCATAAGTTTCTGAGATTGTTCATCTTTAAATAAGATGCTTCTGACTAAAAGCATTAAATCGGGAAATAGCTCGCAGAAGTTCATGTTTCAGAAAAGGTCATTTCCCTCGAGACAAGTTCACTGTTCTCCTGTCCTGGAAAATATAGCAGTGGATGATCAGCTTATTTTAAACTTCGAAAGCAACTGCAATTTGTCAATATTAAAATGAAAGGTAGCAGGTATTCAACTTATAATGCAATGTTATTTTTGGATGGAATTTCTTACTAAGAAGATGCATATTTTTATTTAGAATATTTTTTAAATTATCACGCTGATTGAAAACTTTAATTTAATTTTGATACTGGAAGCAAATACATTTTATTCGTATGAAACTAGAGACTTCAGCTCAAATCATTTTCTAATGTATAAAAAATCATTATGACACATTTATTATTTCTGCTTTATTAATTATTTCTGCTAATTAAGTAATCATAATTGTTCAAATAAAAACTTTGAAGGCTTAAAAAATTTAATGTGAAATGGTATTATTTAAATATATTAATAAGAAAAATTACATTTAATATTTTTAGGTAGACTAGATTTAATAATTTTGTTTCATTCGTTAAACAATAGATACTAGTAATTTTTTTATTTAAATCCTCCAGGAGTAAGTTTTATATAGATATAAAGCGAACAATGCGAAAAATGTTGGGCACTTTTAGAACGTATGTTGTATTAAAATCAATGGGTATTTTAATTTAGTAATTTTAATCATAATTTTCCTTATTTACATGCAAATACATATTATTTTCTCAAGTATGTTCTGCACAAAGATAAAAAGCTAACATTTCTAATTGACTCAGTGTTTGGATGAAGTTCCCTGTTATATATATATATATATATCCTAATATATTAAGAAATATATATTATAATGTACTAAAAACATGATTTTTAATTACGATTTCGTATTAGTTTATCTTCTGACTCTGTGTTTGTAAGAATCATAATCTAATGTTAAAATGAATACTAATGAAAGTCGTTATCTTATCTTTTATCCAAAGTGTAGATACATGCAAAATTTGGGATAAATTACTTGAAGAAAAGGATTGTCCGTTTCCATTCTATACGTGATAACTCAAAAACACAATAAGCTATACGAGTTAAATATATGCTTTATACTAAAATTATAGAAAATAACTGCTTACAATAAAAAAACCAAACATTTTAAAAAGCAGAATATTTTCCCATCTATCTAATTGTACATATGCTAAAAATTAATTCTATAAGAGACCAAATAATATATAAAAAAATTAAGTCAATTCCTACTTTCACAAGAATTGAATGCGCATTCTTCACCTTCAAGTGAAAAATACTGAAATCCTCGCTTTTTACAGATTGCGCTACTGCCTGTTGTGTTCAGAACTCATTACAAACTGCTAAAGCTCTATTTAAAATATTAAAAATTAATTAAATTTAATAATTAATGAATTAATATTTGAAAAAACTGTATTAACATCAAGTGTCATCCATTTCAAGTTTAAAAAAAATGTATTAGAACTTGAGTGGATGAATAAAAAGTATTTTATTAACGATTGAAAATTTGAACAAGATATATAAATATATATAGGGAGAGTGTGAATTAATAGTAGGAATTGAAAAAGTACATTAATGTAATTAGACACGTTTGATGTGCAAGTATATAAATGAATGCGACATGTTTGATATGTGCGAGTATTTTATATATAGATGTATAAGGCAAAACTCAGTATGCTAGTTTTCGATTCTTTTGCAATAACAGGAATGGCGGAATGATTTTATTGGCCATTTTTCGATGTGGAACTTATCTTCTTTGAGAAAAGCAGGTGATAGCTATTTTGTAGCAAAGCACAGTGTCTATGTCATTATCTCGGCGAACCAGTAATTCTATATACCCAAGCTTTAATCAGGACGGAGGTTATTTTTATAGACATACCAAAATTTCAGATTTGTAACAAATTTCGTGTCAACTAGATTAAGAAAAGAAGAGTTGTTTTAGAATGTGCATTCGTGGTTTTTAACTGTACGAAAAATTTCAGCAAAAGCATAATGCGGAAAAAAAAACAGGAATGACCAGAGGTGAGCAATGAAGATTATTTAATTTGTTTAATATATCTTAAATAATACATATCTTTTTAGTATCATAACATCTTAAAACTCCTTTTATGGTTTTCATCTATAAACCACTTAAAATTCAAGAGTTTAATGTTGTTACATGTATCTTCATGCTTCAGCCTTTAAGCATTTATTTCTGCGTTTATTTGAATGCAATCAAACGCATATTTTCAGCCATTTCCTTTAAGAAAGAAAGAATATAATAAAATGAGAGGAGATCCATTCATTAAAAATATTGCTCTTACCAAACAAATCAACGAGCTTATTCTGAACTTCCTCCAAGAGCAAGAAATCATTTCTCTCCAAACCCGAATAACTATTCAATTTTCCGCCAAAACGATCGCCGAAGCCTCCTCCTGACCCTTCAGACTTTTCCCTCATCAAACACGCCTCTTAAAAATGTACTTCATTCAATGAAATACGGAACTTTACGAGACTTTCCAAGAAACGTACGCCCAAGAGGAGGGAAAAAAGCAAACAAAAATGGAATGAACCTGACTGCATTACTCATTTGCGAGAATCAATCGAAGATCGTGAAACGATCCCAATCTCCCGCTCTTCAGCTAAAGGAGCATTCATTGATTTCAGCAACTGCAGTCTCTCGCCTGACATAGTTTGAAATTTGAACTTGATAGATGAGGATTTGGTGAATCGCCAAGCTTCTTCGGTTGAAGGCCTTGCTCATTCCTTTTTTCTTTTCTTTTTTTTCTCCTGTTCCAGAATTTCGTTCCATCCTTTGGCATTCATTTGCAAAAGTGTCGCTTCCATTTCAATCATTCTACTTCGCCAAGGTTCTCAGAGTTGTTTACCGGAAGGGCAGAAAGTCTCCGAAGGGATGTCTTCCGACGCCAGCTTTGATTAATGGGCACGAAGTCTCCTCGTTTGAACATTAAATGCTTTCTTGTTGTGTTTATTTACCTTCGACCTTGTTCGTGAAGTTGTCGTAGGTGCTTTTATTTTGAGACGCAGCCTCGGTGATAAAGGGCTTTTAAATCGAGCGGAATAGCTGCTTCCAAGTCTAATGATATTAGAATCTAATGGAGATGAACTGCTGGGAAATTTACTTACATTTAACTCGCTTCCTTGAAATGCTCAATCGTACATAATGAACACCGATTCTAGTTCGGGATTTAAATAATTGACTGGGATTTTCTGCACATCATTCAATTCACCTTCAAAATGTGTGTTGATTTAGAAATGGAGTGTTTAAGAACATATTTCAGCAGCAAGCCTATTTCTAAAAGGATTATTGAATTATCATATAGAGTGGTATATTGCAATGTATATATTTATTTTAACAAAATTAAGTAAAAAACTATTTTTATAATAAATTTTATGAGTGTATTAAACACTATTTTTTGTTTATCTCCTACATTTTCTTCTTTTATTGATGATTCTTTATTATAAAATTTTGGAATAATCTAAAATTTTCTCAAAAATCTTTAAGAAAAAAAAATATAGCAAAATTATAATCTAATTTTTTTCTCTCAAATTCACTGTCGATTGGAAACATTTGCAAGGATCTAATATAATATTTGACAATTGATTTCACAAAATGCAAGTGTTATTTATGGTTGAAGAACAATTATGAGTACAGAATTCTTTTAGGATAAGAAAAGACCATCGCCATTTTAAAGGTAGCATTCTATCAAATATTTTACGTTAAACAAAAAAAAAATGTAAATATGTAAATTGAAATATTTCAAAAAAATTTTCTTTGAAATATAAGAAACCATATATTTTCTCATCTAAAACTATCGTTTGTAAAACATGTTTAAAATTCATTTATCAATTGACAATCAATTGCTTGACACAGATAGTATTAAAAAACCTTAATATAAAACTACTTTTTAAAAATATATTCTAAAGAAAGAAGTTGAATTATATCTAAATTATCTTTTATATTCAAAACTCAATATTGCATAATTTAAATTCAGTTATACTAACTTATTGTTTTGGAACAAAAATATTTACAATTGGTGACATATTTGGTAATTTAAAGACGGAATCGAAATTTTAAAATTTTAGCTTTTTTTAACGGATTAATATTGGATACTACTTAACGCTATGATACTGTTAAAATAAACTTCGATTGCAAAGACATGGGTTGATTCGAAATTTCGATTTGACATGTTTTCTTTTATAAAATCATTATTTTAGCAAGTATAATATGACTCACCCTATATTTCCCAACAACACATATATAACCAAATCGGCCCTTGATTATCAGAAATTTTCTCAAGCTAAAATACTTTTAGTGCTATAGTATTTAATGGGAAGTAATTTAAATAATGTTTGTTCTGGTACTTTTGTAATGGAAAATAATTTAAATAATTTTTGTTCTGGTACTTTTGTAATCGGAAATAATTTAAATAATTTTTGTTCTGGTACTTTTGTAATGAGAAATAATTTAAATAATTTTTGTTATGGCACTTATGTATTATTCCTAATATTTTTGTTTATTTTAAATATCACAATTAGACTTTTCGAATGGCTATAAACTATTACATTTGAAACACTATTTTAAAATATATTCGCAAAAGAACTTCCTTTTAATTTTCTGATTTCAAAAATAAAGTTACATTTCTTTTCCAATTGGTCTTTTGTATCTTCCAACATTCATTGAATATGATTAAGCTCAAATAAAAAATTAAACATATATGTATACATAAATATAATGTATACATATATACTTGTTTTGATATGGTTTAGTTTGGTTTGTTTGTTCTTTTTGGCATAAAATCCAAAGTGTTGATTATGCTGCTCCAATCAGAGAATTAAAACCATAGCAATATGAGAGTATATTTTTTTCCTAATAACTTATTTGGTAAGACTGATGTAAATATGAAAATTCTGGATCCATTAATAATATATTGGAGCATGATGTAACTATATAGCGCTAGATACCTTTTCATTTATATAAAAGTCATTCACAAACCATGTCGATTATATATATATTAAAAACCCCGACAAAGAAAATTTCATATAAAACCAGCGTAAGTTCTATCCTCGGAACTTCTACCATCCTCTTTAATAAATATACTTATGAACTATTTTTTGAACGTATGCCATTGGCGAGTCATAGTTATGAAAAAAACCTATGAGAGTGCAACATTTGGCGATTAATCGCTAAAATGCGGTTAATACAAAAATTCCAGAAAACCTATTGTGTATCGTAGATGCCTTTCTTTCTAGCATATTAAGACCAACATTTGATAAAGAACCGAAATTATAATTACAAAATTACATACTAAATTTCATACATTTAAGTCATTGCACTTTTTTAATTAAGCGCATTTACATAATTGTGACATTATAGACCTTACAGATGGCCAACATGTCGACCGTGTTGGCAGGCACAGAATTTGGATGCACAGATTAAATGATAAATGTGTGTGCCAATTTTTTCCCCCGTATAACTCTGATAATTAGTATTATAACTGATAATTATTATGTCAACTTATATTTTGTCAGCCTGACAGGCAATATTCCTTCGAGTGGATTTTGTTCAAAATGCGACATAACTCTAAATATTTGAATTTAATTCATCAAATTCAAATCGATTTTGAGCTACTATATTCACAAACAGACATTCATAATTCCAAAAATTTATTTCTTGGACTCAAGATGGTCTGAACTATGGAGATTGCACAAGTTGGATTTCGTCATATTGAAAATTGCCAAGTAATCAAAGAATCTGTTTCCTCAACTACTGATAGGACTTTGCTAAATTTTATTTAATATGAAAGCTCTTGACCCTTTAATTAATCAACAATGATTGCATACTCCTTAAAAAATTCGGAAGATATCGCCCTGTTCCCCAAGCATAAGGCTGTATCGATTCCGCTAATTTGCAGACGCTGATAACCAATCTGCATGTTCTCTGTTAATAGTCCAATTTGAAACAGCAGTTTAGTTTTTGATACATAAGATATAGTTTTTAAAGTAATTAACATGTATAAATTAATGCTATTCATGTGACTGATGAGTCGTTGGTCACCAAAGGCAGCTAGTTATCAATAAAAACTTTTATCCCATATATCTTACAATTATAAATTAAAAACCCATTAAGCTAGAAACAATAGCATCCTAATTATTTTATGCATATATCAATAAATATCAAACTTATAAACATTTTCAACTCTATGCCATACAAAATCAATTGATATTATCCATTACTCCAACTTTTGATTGCTCGAAAGTTCCCATAAATCTCTTATGTGTATAGTTTAAAATAATCCCCTGGCGCATTAGACTTCTCGACTCAGCTGTCTCATTAAATGTTTGCGATCTTTACCCGCAGAGTGGCATTAACGATTTTATACACGTAATGGCGGTGAGGGGAAAAACTTTATTAAAGATTAAAGGAGAGTAGGCCGAAAATCCTCGGTGGAAATGTTTTCCCAGCACGATTCTGAGTGGCTTTTTCAAAACTGTCACGTTCATTTAAGACGCGGAACGTTTCAGGCCTGGTCTCGGTCTCATGTCGAAAACTTTGACACTTTGTATTCGGCAAGTTAGTCTTGTTGCTGTCTTCATTTTTTTTTTTTTTTTGTGATATTCTCTTGTTAAGAGGTGTTGGTAAAAGCCTTTTTTTCCCCTCCGAACTCACTTTGAAGATGCGATAAAATTTTTAGTAGGTGTTAGGTTTGCGATAAAATTTTAGATTTCAAAATAAGAAAAATTCTTCTCAATCGAATGTTCTAACATATCCTATTTTGAAGCATCAAATAGTCATGGGAATAAAATTTTATCTAAACTTAAAGATTCATAGCAATGTGAATTAAAAATATTAAATGCAAGCTAACATTTTCATTTTGGCGAAACAAACGTACTGACGTATAGCTTACATTTTCTTTGTTCTCCAAAACCATTCAATATTTTAAAAGATTTAGCAATAAATTTATAATCAAAAACATGATCAGGGGGAATTTTATATCAATGTAATTTCATTACAATAGCATAGGGATTGAAATGAACTGATTCTGAATCACAATTGCTGGCACTGCTGTGTATAAATGCTGCAAAAGGTGTTCGGGATTATGTAAGACTTAAATAATACCATAAAAGAGATACAAAATAAAATTGTCAAAATCAAAAATGCTTAATTTCTTTTTAAAAATAATTAGTTATAAACGAAGATGGAGACAAAATTGGAAAATTGAATTAATATTCGTTTATTATTTTCTTAAAGCTATGAAACATCAAATTTCAGTGGACCAACATTCTTTTGATGATACATTTTCTAGAGAAGTGATTATGTAAGACTTAAGAGAATAGAAGGGGAAAAAATCATGTTTTGTGTATAAATGTGTCCCAGAAGGTCTATCATAATCTTCGCTTCCATACTAGTTTTTTTAGGTGCTGAAGCTCACCTGGACAAGCATTCAGTTGATGAAAATATCTTAACGTAGATTAAAACTATAAAATACCATATCATCCTTAAAAGTTTTGTAAAAAGTTTCATCCTTTGAAATTTGTAAAATAGAAAGTTGATTGCCTTTCGCAAGAATTGTTTCCCCGTTTATTTTGTTAACATTATATTTTTCTCAACATTTCAGAATAATATACTATCGATTCTCAGGAATACAAATCCTTTCATTCTAAACGTGTCCTTCAATAGATCTTATATTTCATTGTTTCAAGCATAAATCTCATGAAGGATAAAACAGAAGCGTTTATAAAAGAGCTAAGAAAGTATAATTCACATTTCCTTGTTGATAAACAACACAGCTGTTTCCTTTATTTATCTTTTGTTGAAAGTTGAATGAGACTCTGGTTTATTTCACGCTTGAAGTATCTTGATTAGATTTTTGATTTAAGTAATTTTTCTTTCTCAGCATCATTTATTAGTATCATTGTAATTTACCCAGCCAGTAATAACATATCATGTTTTATACAGGAAGTTCATTCTTAATGTAATTGTTCACTTCAAAAGTTTTCAAAAGAAATGCATTATAAAAATTAGTTTTCTTGGATGCACTTAAATTATATACAGGCTGTCTCAAAAACCTTGTCCGTAGCTTTTATACCTTAAATATTGATTATAGACATATACTATAAATTATAAACTTGCGTAAAAAAAGGTGCAAAATGTTATGAAATCAATTAACATTTTCAAGAGATTCAACTTAAAAAAATACAAAATTTAAATTTTTATACGGACCCCGTACAAAACAATTACCAGTGAATAAAATGTTTCCCCATCCTCTAAGAATGCCATATACAAAATTTCAGCAATTTATCACAACAAGTATCAAAGATATGAAACTACATAAATCCTAACTTAAACCACTTTTCGATACCTGGATTTTAGTACGCAAAAAGGAAAAATCATGTCAGATGTTCGTGTTTTAGAGGTCGTATATAAATTAACAAAGAAAGTAATGATTGAATAAATAATAACTTTACAATTTATTCGTTCAAAAGTACTAAAAATCTGTATAAATAATTACTTAAAGGACAGATTACATAAAGGAAATATTACTTAAAGGAAAGATTACATAAGTTTTTTTTTTTTTACAAGTTCACTGACTGTGCCATTTTTAAGTTATATTCTGTCATTCATGACATAAAATTTTAAAGTATTTTTTCAGGAAGCATAAATTTCAAAATTTGTACTTAAAACTAAAGATATGAAGCATATTTTATTTCCTTATGATGCATTCCTGCGTCGCGTCATCAGCTCTGAAACTGTAAAAATTTGCATTTTAATTTGTGATTGACCCTTCACCAACTTTGTTTTAACATATCTTTGCGAGTTTTCATGATAAAATTCTGAAATTTTTACATGACCTCACGGACTTATTAATTTACATTATATGTCTTTAATCAATATATAAGGAATAAAAGCAGCAGTCAAGGTTTTTGAGCCACCCAGTATATATATATATATATATATATATATATATATATATA
>JAPMOR010002620.1:136106-151091 GCA_026543865.1 Argiope aurantia
ATATATATATATATATATATATATATATATATATATATATATATAATTTTAATTCTAAATATTATTAACTCTACTATAGTAACTCCAAAATAATTTGTTAAAAGCTTCAGAAATCATTTCAATAAAGCCTTTCAATATTTTAAGAGCGAATTTTTGAGGTCTTAAAATTAAATTTCACCGTTGCCTGCAAAGCATTTTAATCAAAATGCACTTTAAAAAATGAAATTGCAAAGCTTTTTAAAATCTTTTCATAAAAATTCAAAATATGTATTTTACAGTTTTGCAATATACTGTTAGGAATTTCTACGAATGAATTTTTATCTAAGTTATTAATTCTTTCCTTCCTTTCTAAGAAAAAGTTATTTATCTTTGCACAAAATGGAAAATATTTCGACTATGTTTTATGTTAAGAGTATACGATTTGAAAAGGAAAATAATTTTGTATTGTACATCTTCAAATAAAGTAACGACATGACGATACAAAATGTTTCAATGTGTCTTTTTATTCGTAACGGATGTAGAATCCCTAATATATACTTTCATTTCAAACTTATTCCTCCGTCTTTAATCTTTAAAAAATTGTGAAAAATTACAGCTTTAGTTAAAAATTATTTTTCCTTTAGATTTTTAAGTACTACTATATCCTTTTAAAGGTAATACATTTTTATTTTGATGTATAAAATCATTATTCAACCAAAATTGTATCAACATTTTTTTAAAACGGATTTAACTTCATATTTTATGTAAAATAATTACTAAATCTTTACTATATAATCCGCATTTACAATATAATCTGCCAATCTGGTCTTCGCATAATTTTTTCTCAAAAAAAAAAGCTTCTACTTCTACTTACATTCTAGAAAAAATAATTCTACTTATTACAATAATCCTGAATCCTAGGGTGGTCTAATATAATCAATATCTTTCTATTAGCGTCTATCTCTTTAGTAATATTATAAAAAATTGTGTTTTTCCTTCTGTTTATTTTTCAATCTATATAAATTTTTATGGATGTTTCATTTTTTAATTCGTATTTTTTATATGAATTGCTTATTTCAAAGATTTCAAACTTAGCATAAATATCTTTAAAATAGTTTATAACTTAATCCCATGATGAAGTTTTTACCATTTTTGCAGAAATCTTGGGGAAAATTATGCTTTGATTTAATGACCTAAAGTTCATTCATGTATCAATTACTATATAACGATTGCTCACTGATTTAAGATTTGGGCTTGTTGGTTAAAAATTACCAACTTCTTCAGCCTTATTAAATTAGGTCGCTAAAAGAAATAGATTTAAATATTTGTATTTATCTGTGATTTGCATTTATTTGGGATTTGTATTTAAAATTCAATGAATATATAATATGCACGATAATTAAAATAATAGGTTTTTAACGTTTGAGAAATTGATGCGACTATAGATATGAGTTCATATTTAAAAGGTTTAACTGAAATTAAAAATTACTATTATCACCAACAAACTAGCTGGAAGTCAAAGGCAAATAGTAAATACTATGACCATACACAAAATACAATTTTTTTAGCTGGAAAGTAGACTTTAAAAAAAGTAATTAAATTTGTGGAAATATTGGCCTTTGACTCTCTAGTACATTAACCAATAAATCCTTTACTGTAAAAACACTTAACAAATTGCATCTATGTAGTTCCATGTATGCCATCAGACTATATATGGAGGAATTTCTTCGAAAGTTTAATAAAAATCTTCAGTTTTTTTTTTTTGAAGATCAAATAAAAAATTTTATAATTTTATCCATTTTATCTATTGCGTTTTGTCCGTTATCAGCTCGTAGACAAACAAAATTTCTAAAGTGATATTTGCATACTGATGCAAGTCTAAAAGTTTCAGATTTATCGAAATATTGAGCAGAATTAATAAGCGATCACATTACTTTCCCTTTGCATACTTCGAATAGAAGAAAATGAAAACTGCTTTGAAATATCATTCACAAGTACTAATATTTTCTTAAGAGAATTGGTGGAGAAATAGCAGCTCACGAAGTGTGTTGTTTACTTAATTGATCTTTCTCTAAGCTTCAGTTTTATTTTCTTCACTGATGCATTGTTATAATTATTCTCTAAAATTGAAGACGATGAGAAGAAATAAAAATAACATCTTCATTTCTTTTTGCACCATGTTTAGAAATTGTTTAAAAAAAGGGATTCCTTAACTGTGAAATATTAGAATCAAAAAAGTACAAGTGAGTGTTTATTAACAATGTGTTTAAATTTAATAATTCATTAAAAACCTTTTTTCTTTAAAAAAATATGAGATAATACTATCTCTCAGACGTTTTCAAAGAGATCATAAACAAAAGAATAAAGCCTGAATAATAGTACGAAAAAAGAAAAGCTTTCGTTTAAAGGTTTAAACTGAAGTACTGAATAGAAACTGATTGTTTTCACAGCAAACAATAGGCATTGTAAAAAACATTAGGAAACACTCAGTAAAACAACTTCACATGTTATAAAAATGCATTTATTCATAGCATTTTCGTTTCTATTTTATTATACTGGTGGAATTTTTAGAAAAAAAGGTTTTGCATTTTTATGTCATAATGCCTATTTGTAGTCTAACTTTGGTCTTCTCAATAAAGTATATATTAATGAATTCATCAAATAGTTGCTAAAATTAATTAAAAAGCAGAATTTTATTCAGAAAAGGGATGGCACAAAAAATCTAACGATTAGGCACTCCACTATAATCTTATGAGTATGTTATTTCTAAAAAAATATTAAACAAAATATTTAACAATAAATAAGCAAAAAATCTCCCAATAAAGGATAATAATTCAATTAAAATATTTTTACAGTTGCAAAATTTCTTCTAAAATTTAGAACTTTATTTTCTTGTATCATGATAATTGTTAATGAATTAATAATTTTTTTTAGAAAATTATTATTTTATGTTAAAAAAGGTATCATTCCTTTCCAATGCAAATTTAACCATATTTCAGAATTTTGGAACATGAGAAGAAAAGCAGCTTTAAGAATTTCCCAAAAACTGCAATCACAAAACTATTTGAATCACGTTTGGATGTAATCTCTGATTGCATCCAAACGTGATTGCGCATTCGTGATTCCTCTCTTGAATAACAAAATATATATTTATATTATAAGTTGGTGATTATAATTATATTATAGTTTGTATTGCGATTAAAAATTATGTAATAGTCTAATTTTTATTAAAATGTAATTATGAAACATACAAACTGTAAAAATAAAATATGATTTCATAATAATAGCTTATATCATATTTTTCATAGTTTAAAATTTGAGTGAATTAAAAAAATAAATATTTCGAGCACATATATGGAAATCTTTATCAAGTGGGATTGATTAGCTGTACAATCAAATGAAACATGAAATAGATAGTCAAAATGGAGGTAATTTTGGATAATTACCCATAATTTATGAAAAGAGTAAACAAGCCGTGATTCTTAACTATATAAAGAATTGTAGCATCAAAATTCTTTCAATTTGTTTTGCGAATTTGAAATCTAAGGGAACAATATAGATCATGAAGCGAAATAAATCATTGTCGTGACAATAGAAACCATGCCCAATAGAAGAGTAACAATAGAATATTCCGTGACATTATTCATTATGTGACCAATTAACCCAATGTTTACCATCAGATAAAGTGAAACTAATTTCTTGTTAGAAGCTCAATTAAATCCGATTATTAAGCGATAGACACTTATCTATGCAATGCTGCTGTAATTATTTTGATTAAAATATTTTATATAAAGGGGGAAAAATAAGATTTATTTTCTAATGTTGCATTCTGATATGTAAAATAGAAAACAAATTTGCGTGTTTTGGCAATAATATTCTTAAATAATATTCTTTTTTTCTCCAGAGGGCCAAAATTTATCACTTTTCCTTAGTCTTTTATTATGTATCTACTTGGAAACCTCAGAATAATCATTTATATTTGTGAATTTATATTCAATAAATATAGAGAAATAATTATGACTAAAAATAGAAAAATAGAAACTTAAAATGACATGAAATAGTCCCTTGATGAGACAAGATACTTTAACTCATTTCTATATATCCTGATTCATATCCAAGGAGGAATAAATACAATGATGTCATTTAAGAGAAAGGCATCAGTAGATAAGTTCAGTAAAAAAATAATAAATAAATTCAATAGAAAAAAAATTAATATGTTGAACGAAGACAAAGATATTATATATTAAAATCTAAACTTTTATTTTAGTGTATATTGTTCAATATTTTATTCTGAACATTTTGAAATAAATCAAGTCTTATTATTATCAATAAATTTATGTCTAAGAGGAATATATTATTAAGAGGAATATGATATTATTCAAGAATGGTCTTACATGTCGAAAAGTTTAATAAAAAAATGATTGGATTCACTATTACACGCATTTTTTTAAAACTAAGCAACAATATTCTATACTAAATATTTATATATTTTTAATTACAGTATAAAAAGATTTAGTTTTCGTTCTGAAGATTCTGATATTAGACAAAGAATGCTATTATTATTATTAATATAAGGATGATTATAATGTTTGTATACTATAATGAGATAATATAACTGTCGATTCAAAAAATGATAAAATAATATATTTTCTTATACAAACTATTATTTTTATTAAAATACTTTTGTTGCTATAGCATTCTAAATAATTTTACTTCATTATTTAATTAGTTTTTGTCACATGTCTCATTTTCTTTAAATAAATTTTACATATCAAAATTTTAATTTCATCTTTTTCATTCTCATACAAAGCTTTCATTAGAAATTAATTCATATAATTTTAAAGCATATTGTTGGAATAAACAAATGAATTGTAGAATTTTTATAAAAATGTCAAATATGATTTCATAAATTTGTTAAATTAATGTAATAACTGAGTAAAACCTAAAAGTAAGAAGCAGAGAGCAAATTATCTTCTCAATATTTTCCTAAATAACAAGGTGAATCATATTTTGAAATCATAAATTTATTCAAAGTAATTCAACATCATTCAAAAAACAAGAAAAGCAATTCAATTTGAAACCAAAGAAAATCAGTTCCACAATTTCTGCAATTGGGTCTGAAAATGAAAGTTTATTTCTCCAGATTTTGAAAGCCATTATTTGGTGAAAAACTAAATTAGTTTTTACTTATTCTAGTAGAACTACAACAGTCATTTTGTTTGCAATAGGGACAACGTTCTTTTTCAGGTAAATAGTTTTTATCGTTGTATATTACAAATTCTAGAAATCCTAATGTTGTCGCATGTCTAGAAACAACTACATGTCTGGAATAAGTCTAGAAATAATTATTATGCAGAGAAATTTCAGGAAATAGCCTACGCTATCAGACTGGAAACAGAAAAGACACTACAAGCTTATACTAACGGATTTATTTTCTTAGAACACTTGAACATACCTTGGAATTGCCTCCTTTTCCAGAATTCCTCAGAGACTCAGGGAACAGACAAATTGAAGTCGTTATGTAAGATATTTGCCAATATTCATTAACAGGAAATATAATTGTATGCAACATTAAAAAAAAATTGCATAGGAATACTTTAAAATTACGTGTGAAAAAGAATTTTATTATTGATAAATAACCATATCACTAAAAAATTGAAATGAATATTTCTCATGCTGATTTTTTTTTCTGTCGTTGTGCACAAATTATTTTTAAACTTTTGATTTTCTTTTATTTCATTATTTTGAAATCTCATTTGAAGTTCATTTTTGTCCTCCCAAAAAATTGCCTACTGATATATTTCAATCACTTACATTTTCCTCATTTATAATATTAAATTTCTTAATCGTTGTGAACCTTGGTATGAGTTAAGTTTAAGATTTATTCAATTGGAATGATATATTAAGATAGTTCGATGGACAGGAAATGGTAGAATGAATTAAGTCAAATGAAAAGTTTTTATAACCTGCTTGTAATCTAAAAGTCTATATTTATTTAAATGAAAGTATTATTTAATGTAATTTGTATTGCGGTTTTATGCAGAGAGAAATAGAAGAGATTGTGGATTTAAATGATACAAACATAAGATTCAGCTATGCTGTATTGTATTCACAACGAACGATGGAATGGAAAAATGCATGGAATGGAAAAATAAAATAAATGTTTTCAATATTTTATGTTGTTTTATTTCCAGAGTTCAAGTAAAGCATTTGTAACAATTAAAACTGTAAAATGTTGAAAGTGTACGATCAGATAATAAATGGTGATTCACGGACAAATCAAAAATAGGGTATCCTGAAAAATTGGAATATGCTTTTATTTTCGTAACTATGAGAATTAGACATTTGCTCTCAGTTCCAAAGTATCATTAAATAAGAAATTCAAAGAATTAAAATACTTTGCAATATGAAAAACAGGATATTAATTTTTTAAATAAATGTCATTGAATAAAATGCTTTTCATACACTTATTTTAATTCTACCGGGCACAAAGTGCCGTGCTACTGTTTGTAAAATATGCTGAAGTATTAAAAGGCAAATCTATTGACTTAGATCATTTTATCATATCTCTGACTGACATTTGAGCGGGATTTTCCTTGTAATTTCCAGAAATAATATTCATATCTCGTAAAATTATTTAAAAAAAAGCAGAGTCATAAAATTATATCGCATTTATTAGCTTCCAATGAATTTGAAAAATGCCAGATAACACATAATTTGAAGTACTAAAAAACTTGTTCCAAATGAGCTCTTCCGTGATTACCAAGCTGTAAAATTTTAAAAATATTTGAGCATATGTAATAGAGCTCATCTCTCCTTCTTTTAATACCAAGGAGAACTTGCTCAACCTGTTGGATTTAGAGCATTAATTGGGGCTCCTTGATGAAAATACATCAATTGTGACTTAAAGCCAGGCATTTTGAATTCATTTCCAGAACATTACTGCCAAAATCAATTTATCCATTACTTTAGACCTAATACTAATCAAAAAGAATTCAATAAATCCAACGGAATTGAATATATTCAAAATTCAGTATACTGCAGTAGAAAGTGGAATTAACCTACAATTAGTAATTTCCTTAAAAACACATTTATAGAAAATTGCAACTGATAATGAAGCTCTTGTCCGAAAAATAGATTTTTATCTTTCCAAAAGTGATATTTATGAAAAACTTTTTTGTTTCTATCTCAAGTAAAGATCCTGCTAAATTAAATTTCTCTAGAAAAAAAGAATTTGATTTTACTTAAGGTAGGCCCGAAGTATAAAATTCCAAATATTTGATCATGCAGTTGTTCGTATAACTGTTGTATCAGTCCATGCACTCAACGAAAACTATACGAATGCCTATTATCAGGTTGAAATATTCTCTATATATTGTTTGTCTTTGGAATGATGAGTTTCTGTTTTGACTGCTAATACACTAATATGATTGATGATTTTAAAAATAAGCCCTATCATTCATTTATGTATCAAAAATATGATTCTATCTATCAGGTTAATTTTCTCTGTCACTCTCTGAGAATATGTACATCTTGTTGTTTGTAATCGCAAAACTTTTCAGCAAACACACTTCCTAGAATCCGGCAATTCGGAAGACCGATTTAGCATTCCGCTATAGTTAGGGAGTATGTTGTATGTATTTACGTTTATATACAGCATGCATTGTGAGCATCTCCATACATCCCTATTTACTTAGATATGCCATTCTTTTAGAAAACATATATTTGCGAGCAAAGAATTTTATTGTTTTGCTCGACATTTCATTACTTCTCTGAAGTACCTTAAATGTTCACCTTCTCATATGTTGTCTCCCTTTTGCATAAATATACTTGCAGCTGTCCACAAATCAAAGTGAAAAAATTACGCATGATCAGCTAATATATATATATAAAGAAAATGATTACATAATGTAGTACTACTAGACAAATATTTTTTATGACAGCTTTCTGTATTGAATAAACTTCCATTTATAAAAAAATATATTATCGCCTTAATTTACTTGTGTTTTCATTAAACACAGATTCTCACATTTCTATTTATAAATTGCCGAGATATATCCATAAATTTAAAGAGACTTGTGCCAAATTTATTCAAAAAACATTTATTTCAGAAATGCAAATTTATTGAATAGAGGAAACTTTCATATGTATCTAGTATACTACGTCATCTGATCATTATGACTTCAAATAAATTGGCTGGCGACGTAAAATGTTATCACTTTGGAAAGTCGATAATGGCAAATCGAATTTATGCAGAAGGGAAGAGAAACTTGCAAAATTCAACATTTAAGATATCTTATAAAATTGCAAGAATGCCGAAAAAGAAAAGAAAATTGTTTGCTCGCATTTATACTTTTTTTTAAAAAGCGGCGCCTCTCAGTAAATAGGGACACATTGAAATTTTCAAGATTCATACTGCATGTATTCATAATGCTGGCATTGATTTAAAAAAAAAAAACCGTTTAGAGATTTCAAACAGCAGGACTTACTTTTTCAGAGAATAAGAGGAGAATGAGCTGTTATACTTTTTATACAGAAATCAACGATTTTGCTTATTATTCACCTGACCTTCATTCCCAGACATTCATTCCAATATAATAACTGTAACCAATAAAGTTCTATGTATTGTTTTCTCTATTTAAATCTATATACTTTTACAATTATTATGTCTACAAGCACAATATTGATGTCAAAAATTCTGCGATTGAACCTTATTTTAGGTAAAATTATTATATTTCATTTTTAAATGTCATTCCGACTGGCCAATAAGGCTTTAATCTAGAAAAAAAAATAAGATGGAAAAATCAATCTTTAAAACAATTTTTTAGCAGTAAAAACCATTCCTCACACAAGAGGTTGGTTATCAGTGTAACCTTTAATGAATTAATGGTCTAACGTTTTCAGAAATTCTTTGGTTTGTTTCATTTTATATAACGGTATGCTAAATGGTGACAATCATGTGCAGTTAGTTTTGATTGGAATCATGTTTGAAATAAGAAGTGTATTGACTATGGTGACACACGCTCTATAACTATTAAAGGCAAACTCAAAAAATCGTGTCATTACTTCACATGTGATGAACTTTATCGTATATACGCAAATATTCTGAAAATAATAGAATTTTGTAAATATGTCGAAGATCTTCATTGTGTACAACTTTTTAATCAATTCAATTTAAGCCTTATCCAGCCGTTTTATTTTTTAAAAAATCAGTAAAAATTAATAAATGCGTTCTTATTTTCTTACTTTGTAATTTTAATTATGTATTGTGACATGTATATTATCCCTGAAAATTACAATGAAATTTTCACTCAAACACCCATTAGCAATATAGAAAACCGACCAATATCAATAAATTTGCTTCTTAATACGAATAGCCCAGCAAATTTCTGCATCTTTATATGATAAAAGTGCACAAATAGATGATTTTAAGCAGAAATATTTTGTTGTATGATTTTTTTCCTATGGTAATCGAATACAAATTCAATACTTTTTTATCCTTTATTATCTCTTTCTTTAGAAGTCAAAATATTTTTCTACATTAATGCACCGTATATGATGATACTTTGCAAATGGATGTACATATCTAATTACCGTAGTTAAGTTCTAACTTTTTAGGAAAATTCTGTACATTTTAGGGTATTAAAATTGCAACTAATTACAAACGACCAAATTAAAATTAAAATGCTTTTCTGATTAACGTGACTACTTTTTTTTCAAACTGTCGAAGTTTTCTTAAAGATACTTTCGTGCTACCATTGTGTATAAGTTTATTTTAATTTATTCATCTGCTTTGCTTAAATCTTCTGTAGAAATCACATCACAGCCAAATTGACACACATTTCTTAATAAAGACACTATAAACAGCGACATTTTTTGATAATGTTTTTTGTTTTGATGATAATATTGAAAAGATATGAGCACAAACTTTAACTTGTTTAATATCATTACCACGGCACTGAAAAATACTCTCAATACGGCTAAATGTCATCCTCTTATGATGAATTCCAACCCAACCCAACCAAGTTCAATGAATTGTTAAAAAAAGAGATGTCAGAAAATCATTTACATATTAAGAATGTCTTTTAAATTGGTATGAAAATTCAATCAGAAATTTTAGGAAATATTAGCTGATAAGAAACAAGGCACATTTTTTTTTTTTTTTTTTTTTTTTGGATTTCAAAAAAACATTTTGCATTTTCTCAAAACTTTTTCAACATTTATAGGTTAATTACTAATAATTAAAATTCTTACTACCGAATTTTTAAATTTATTGCTTTTTTAAGAAATTATACTGATATCAAATAAAATCAACATGTATTTTAAAAATGTTCAGTTAAATTCAAAATTTTACATCAATAGCTTTTAAATGATAAATATTTATCGATTTCACTAGACATTTTAGTTAGTTTGAAACATATCTCTGAAATATAAAAAGTGAAATATGTTGCATAAATTATAATTTAACACGTTAATTGTAATGTTAATTTGAATTTGCCATCAAAGCATTGCGTATATAAATGTTCCACATTGCATAGGATTGAAGGTTACAGTAATTGTTTATTTATCTATATTTTTCGAAGGGAATTATTTCTTCTAAATGACAAGCAAACCTCCGAAATTCCGGCATCTCATTAAGCTAAAGGCCATCGGCATTTAATATTTCGTTTCGGAGGAGCCAGCCGTCGCCAAAGAATGCTCGCCTCTTCCAAAAGCTGCCATTTTGAGAACTTCTTAAGAAGTCAAACAATTCCGGAATTCAAGCAACTCTTCTGACTTAGGACGGAGTTCCCCGGAAGTAGTGGAAGTTTCGCTGCTCTCTACGGAAATCATTTGCAACGGAAATTCTTGCCACGTAACGTATAAGATAACGCGAGCAGCAACAGCTGGAAGATACGATTTTTCAGGAAAAGGGGGAAATAAAAGAACTTTCGTGCCAATTGCATGCTCCAAGTTTGCGCAGTGTTTAGTCCAAAGGGGAAGTGGGAGTCTTTCATGAGAAAATGGTTTTTATAAATCAAATCAACCCGTCTCTCGTCTTTTTCCACTTTAGTGCCATTTATTTCGCGCGTTGTCCTGCATAATGATTTTTATCTTTGAGACCATTTAGTTTAACTTCGTAATTGGTTTAACTCGCGGGTTTCAACTTTGACGAAGTTAGCGGAAAGTTAATCATGAAGGGTCAAAGTGAGGGGCGATTTATTTATTTCGGATTTGTGAATTATTTTTAAAAAAAGAAGATGCAAAGTTAAAAGAAATTTTGCATTTCATATCGTTATACAATCTGAAGTATACATTTCTTAATAATTCGATATTTCATTTAAAATTAATTATCAGCGCACATTTTTACAAATGCTTTCTAGAGGGATAAAAAACTTTGTTATTGTATGAATTTGAAAAATTAATTAAAGTTCCGTATTTTCACATATACTCATTTTGAGCTAAATTTTCATGTTTAGTTTTCATAAGGGTAACAAAATTCCTTTCACGATTTCTCTTCTTTAAAATGTTTCATAATTAATACTTAAAATTCATTGTATTTAACCTGACAGATGAAGAAAGATGTTGGATAAAAGTTCAATTGAATTCGTTTCATCATATTATAATTCTTTTAAACTACAATTTTATTAATTCGTTTATATATTTTATATCTTATGTTAGGAATATAACGAGTTTTATATATGCTGTGTTTCTACCACTGCATATATAAAACAATAATTTCTTCCTCTTATTACCTCTAATCTCAATTATAATAATTACTTGAAAACTTTCGAAATTCTATCTATTATATTTATTATTCCAAGGCAGCTGGCAGAAATGTTTGATCTCTGATAACATTTAAGATCGTCTTCATTAAATATAGTCCATATAGTTCAATCAACATAATAGCACCGGATCAAATACGAGGCATAAAATAATTTAAATTGGGATACCATAGCAATAATAATAATTAAATTTTGCAATTCAGATTTTGGTATAGGATATAAATACAAAAATATCCATCAGACCAAATTTAGGTTCATGCGATTTCAGGCTCTTCTTGACTCAAATGAAAGAATTTTAGGGTAGAGAAATCATGCACACATACGTTCAGTTTGTAGATCTATTTCTTTAAAAGAGTATCCTAAGAATTTTGAGTGAATGTATTATCTCTCTCTCTCTTTCTATGTAATAAAAAACGATTTCCTTTGTATTGTATTTAAGAGTATAGGTTAATAATTGAAAAAGTTATAGCAATTTGATAATAAATAACTATATAGGTGTTTAAGTGTAGTCGTCAAATAAGTGTAGGTGATAAAATTTTAGCATTTTTGTAAAATTAGCATTAGAAAAAATTTAGTCTTTATTTCACAATTCTATTTTCGATATTAAATTGCGTCATAATTTTCTCTAACTATAGAATTCATCAATATACTCTTCCCTCCATATATTTTCTAAATAGTATTGCTCATAAACACGATAAACACTAACATCTCTGCATTTTAAATTTACATATTCTTAACCAATAAATGTAAATGATTTTGAAAACATTCAGGCATTTGAAAACATTATGGCACTTCCATTATTTCATAGCAGAACTTGTAATTTGCTGCAGTATTATAATTTTTTACACAATACTCATTTTATTGTATGTAATTCAATAAGCACATTTATTTATTTATTATTATATTGTATTGTTATTATTGTTTTATTGTATTGTAACATTTACTTGTAATAAAACAAACCATATAAAAATGATAATCTGAAAAACTAAATCTTCACGAAATGAGGTAAAAAGAAAATACTTGATAAACTAACTTAAATATGGTTATAAAAACCAACGGCAAAAATGTCTTTATGAAATGTATTGATTGAACGAAAAAAATTATGTACTTTCAATGCATTAATGTTTTTATCCCTTGGTAAACAAATATATAGTTAAATATTAAAATAATAGTTAAGTCATCACAATAGAAACTTTGGACAGATTTAAAATTTGAAGTCCAGACATTCGGTGGTAAAAATATAAGCTTCCAACCTCATTCAAACTACAATATTCTAGTTTACAGCAAACAACAAAACAAATTCGTAATATATTGCTTGATATTAGTTTTCCAATTTTTCTCCAGAGTCACATGTTATATTTTATACAAAAATTTAATATCATGTCTTGAATTTGGTTCCTAAAAAACTATTCAGATTGTCTTTTATTGCAAATACCGATTCTTTGCCTTCAGTAGTAGTACTAATATTGGAAAATAGTTACGAAATCACTATCAATAAATGTAAGACATTGTTTAAGGCTCTTTTTTATCATTTTTCATTTTGTAATTTATTTCAATCTTCTAACCATGTAACAAATGTTGAAAAACATTATATAGGTTAAGATTAAAAAATAAATTATATAATTTAAAAGCTAAGATTAAAGTGTATTTTCCGAGAAAAGTAAACAAAATAAAGATTCCAATCATAGTTCTCAAAACGAAATACAAGCAATGCGGAAAATTGAGCAAGAGATACAAACTATATTACTTCAAACTGAAAGAAAAGCGAAATTCAGAACGTAACACATATTTTATGTGTAAATAGGTTCATATACTATCATGTAATGAATTTACATTTTGTATAATGAAGTATATAGTTCATATCATATAATGATAAACAAATATCACATCATATAATGAAGAATATACATTTGTAAATAGGTATATACAAATAGTTTTAAGGGATGTCAGCCAAATATTTAGTAAAGCTTCTTAAATCTGATGTTTTTTAATCTGGAGAGCAAACAAGCATATTCTATTTTAACATTTATTATACATTCAGTGTAGGGAAAGCATAATAAATGCTGAATTAGTTTTTGAATACCAAGCAGTATTTTGTTCAAGCAGTTATTTATAGTCCTAAGTTTAATTTTAATCTCAATATAGAGAGACTCAAAATCCAGATATTAAAACTTGAAATCTATAAGAAATATAAGTCTGTCCTTTTAAATTAAAGAACAGAACTTTTTGCATATAATAGTTCTCACGTCACCGTCAAAAATGAAAGCATTTTTATTTCCGTAATGGTTATTCGGTTTAAATGAAGATTTTGATATTTTGACATTGTGTTCATAATTTGAAATCTTCGAATAATGTTGTATAATAAATGTAATTATATAAATTTTATAATTAATTTTACCATTTATGTTTTTAATATAAAGCTAAAATTATTAAAAAAATATCCGAATTGCCAAATTGTTCTTAAAATAAATTATTAAAACGCTGAAAATTTTCAAAAATACTGAAGTGTCTCATAAGAAAATGTTTTATTGTTTAACAGCCTGCATGTACTTTTGGCGTGTATGTACTGTATGTGCTGTTGTTTATTTGCATGCATTTTCGATTCTCTACAAAACAGACAGTTGGCAAAATTTGGCACTTTGGAGCAACGAAATTTATCATAAATATAATTTGAAAATAAAAGATGTAAACTTCTGAGTGATCTTTTTACATTTTTAAATAGAGATTTAATTAAATATAAAGTAAGTGATAGTTTAAAATAACTGCATTTATATAAGTCCCAATAAAATTGTCTCTCATTTTTTTTTTGATTTTTGACAATTGTTTAAATATTTTTTTTGTTCAAATTTCAAAAATATTTTTTATTGAAATGAAATTTAAACCATTTTAATATTTTATTCAATATTTAATTGTGGCACTTTTTCTATTGTTCTAAAGTAATTACATTTATATCTTTATTAATCATATGCTGATTGAAGATCACTGTGAGAAACAATATACACTTATAAGGCATATAGATTACTGTTCGAAGATATATATATATATATATATATCGTTTTTTTTAATGGTTCTACGGGATGTTATGGGTCCTAACTCCGTAATTAAATATCACGAGCACAGTAAAAAGTACCGTAAAAAAGTATTCAAGAAGGGTATTGGTGTTTAAAAAAAGTTTCAAAATAAACACATACACATACACACACACACACACACACACACACACACACACACACACACACAC
>JAPMOR010002620.1:151191-189148 GCA_026543865.1 Argiope aurantia
ATAATAAGAAATTTATCATAGTGCATGGCACGTCGTGCGCTCTACCATTGCCTAATATAAAAATAGAACTTTCCTTGCTTATTAGATTACTCAATAGATGGCGCTGGGAGCCTACAATGGTTTTTTTTTTAAACCTTAAATACGTTAGCTTTATGGTTTTAAAAAGCGGGAGTCACAATCGATAGCTTAAAATTTCTTTGCCTGCTGCTGGTATGTCCTTTCCTTTTTGTGTCATTAACGGTGTTTGAGTTTTATTTTATGGTATTTTTGTCTTTATTGTTATTTTTTTATTTTATTTTTACTTGTCTTCTATACATATTGTCTTCTAATTTGTTGTTTTGTTTTTCCCTTTCTGTTAAAATGGTATATCTCTTAGGTCTAATTTCAGGGGATTTTTGGGTCACGAGGAATCATTATTAGACTGTCTTGTCTGCATTCCTTTACAGAAAATTAATTTCCTTACAGAGGCCGGATTCTTTTTTTATGTGGTTTGATTTTTATTTGCTTTAATTTGAATTTCCTATTAATTTGATTTTAATACCTTTGTCTCAATTCATCTGTGTTTTAGAAGTAGCTGCATTTGCGCTCTATTAATACTATGAAGTTTTTCCTGTTCCTTTTTTGGTTTTAATTTGAATAAGAAATAATTTTTAATTGCGGTTCCGAAGCTATTTCGTTTCGTTATAGTTTCGTTTTCAAAATATTTCTTACTTTAGATTGGTTATATGTATATATATAGCGCTAACGTACTTAGAACAGAAACGGTTCTTATTGCCAAATGGTAACAGTCAAAAGTTAAAAAAAATAATTTCAAATTGCTTCATTGAATGTTTAACAGGTTCATTAGATTGAGCATTCCGCGTAGAAGGAAGTTAGAAATCAATCTGTAAAATATTATTAGAAATGTTCAGGAGAATAGTCATATTGACATCAAAAAGTCCATTCAGTCAGAGAGAAGAAAAAAGTAAAGAAAAAAAAAGAAAAAAGAAAGTAAATGGGCTTCAAATAAAAACTTTAATCAAACGCAAAAACAGAATGAACCATTGACAAAATTAATAATTTTAACAATATCATTGAAAAACAGTAAAAATGCTTTTCAATTTTCAGAAGATGAAATTTAAAATATATATATATATATATATTAAGTTAATAATGTTAATAATTAATAAAGTTAATAATGTTGGCATACAAGGAGGTCATCAAAGGCGACAATTTATCAAATCTTTATTTTTGTTACATAAATCTTGAAATATATTCTGCGGCACATACATAACTTTATTACTGAATGACTCCGCTTTTCATTTCATACTTTTATTCAATAAGAATGTTGCTGGATTTGTTGTATTTTAACCACTTCTTGTTTAAATTGAATTTCAAATTTTATTTGAAATGACAATAAATAGCATACACAATGAACCTAACTTTGTAAGGCTTTCAAATTGAATACAATACGTTAAATTATGTATAAAAGATTTAAGTGAAGTTTTTCGCAATCAATATTCCTTGCGAAGAGGGAACTTCACAATATCGTTTTGAAAATTTCAGCACTCGTAATAAAATATTGGTTACACAGATTGTTTCTGATGAAATCCTTATTGATTGGAACAACTCGGATTTATTATTGAGGAATTGTGCTCTTTATCGCCTGACTGATAGCGTTTTGTTTCCTCAAAAACTAAATTCGATAGAGAATTCTATTCCATATACAATAAAGGGCAAAATTAAACATGAAGAATTATTTCATACTTATTTCCGTTTATATAGAAATGCATAGGACTTTTTTAATTTAAAATCTAAGAATTTTCCAGGAATATTTTGAACTAATAAGATGAACGTATATTTCAATCTTACACTAAACACAAATGATTGCTTTTCTCCTTTAAACGTTCGCCTTTTATATTCAGTTTTGAATGATTCAACATTTAATAGATACAATATTTGAATTATTTTATATTCTATTTTAAAAGCATAAGTTTCCCTAATATTTAAGCATAATTAAATATGCTCAAATATTTTATTGGTATCTTATATATATTTTATTAATGAAAATTTGCGAAGAAGTCTTCATGAAAATAAACGTAGAAGTAGCGGAAAACTAAAATTGCACAATAGAGCAAATAAACATGGGAATAAATTGATTTCGTATTTGTTTATATAAAAATTATATATATTTTTTTTATTTATTTAACAGAATTCCTTTTTTTACATTTTGTTTTGAACGAAAAGAACAGAAAATTTTGTTTTGATACCCAAACATTTTATCTTATAAATTGAATAAAATAGCATATGTATCTAAATTATTTTGATTTAAAATGTGTCTCAGACAATATTTCATTCTTTTATTTACTATAACAATGTTGCTCAATGCTCAGGATATTGTGAATCCATATTTATTGTTGAAATAAAGCGAGTGGTCTCTTCGAGGATTTCTCGCATTTTACGTTATGAAAGTGTTTTTTGTCAATTCCCTCTCATAAAAACGTAAATGCGCAAACATATAAAATAAGAAAGATAGTAAAATAGAACACAGGACTAAAAATTCAGAAACCAGATCACATATCAAATATGAATTGTAGAAGTTATTGCCATTTTTTATTCATTGGGTTTATATGCATGCAAATGAACATACCGGAAAACGATCTTTGATCAATTTAGTTCAAAATATGCCCTGTTTTAGATTTTATATGATAAACCTGAGCCTTAATATTTTTTTTTGTTGTAATAATAACATGCTGTAAGCATTTACGTTTGAACAGAGAGAGGGGCAAACTTCCTAAGAGTAACCTTCTTCTAAACTTTTATAGAAAAACTATAAATTAAGTGTAATGACTGCTTTCCTAATTTCACACGTCTAGAAATTTGTCACTCGTCTCGTTCTTCTTCTTTTATGGAAACAGACATAATTTATGATTTGGGGGGGGGGAATCAAGGAAATTTAGAGAACAAAAATTCATCAAACTCTCGAAGTTGATTTTTTTTTCACAAGTATATCCATATTGTAAATAGATAAACTAAATTAGAAAGTTACAAAATAAATAATAATAAACTAAACTAGAAAGTTACAAAATGTTTAATATATTACATTAATTCTTTCTGTAGTAGTCGGGTTATGATGTTAAAAGCAAATATTCTTATTCATATTCTAAATTAAGTTTTAGTATGAATATTCTAAAGTTTATTAAAAGTTTTCAAATAGTTTTTAAATGAACAGCAATAGAAAATTTTTAGAAATCACCTTTTGAAATATTAGAAAGAATGGCGTCTAGACGCGCTGAAAGACAAAATGCAATAGAATGAAAATCAAGAACGTTATTCGTCTGAAAAGCAGAATCAATTCCAATGTTAACAATATTTTATAATTACTTTACTAACCTCATTTCAGCTTAACACTCACCAAAAATTAAAACTCAACTTTAAAAGCACATCCAAAATTCAGTACATTTTTTCAATGAATGCATTTGAAATGAAATAAATTCGTTCAGATAATTAGAATATTTTTTTAAAAAAAAATATCGGTAGATAAAATTTATAAATGGCACTAGCTTCTTTTTATATCTATTAATGTTTAATAATGATATCAATTTCCATATAAATTATTTTGTAAAGATTTTCTTTTAAACTGAAAAGATAACCGAACTCTGAATGATCTATTATTTAAGCATACTATATCAGGTTTGGAAAATATGTTAAATTTTAAGTGAAATGTGATTTTTTTTTATTCTCCATCTTCAAAGTCGGTAAAGAAGGAGTCTTGATTTAATGACCATGAAATTCATTTCAAACGTTTCCTTAAATCTTTCAGTCATAGTACATAACGATACAAACAACAAATGTATTTATAAATAAGTTATTGATAGTTCTTCAAAATATCAACAGGAACATTTCCTTCTTTCACGACCAAATGCGTCGAAGCATTTTCTTTCTTTCCTTGTATTAGAATTTCATTTGTTTTTGCCTGTTCTTTCTGTACACTGTTAAAAAAAGCAACAACAATTTTAAATTGCACATATATGAAGTGAGAGTACCGTTCCTTTCAATTTTATCCAGATTTAAGGAAATGTTTTTGGAATAACAAGATTTTATTGTTACTAAAATGTAAAGTTACTAAATTGAGTTACTAAAATGTAAACTAATGTTATTGAGTTACTAAAATGTAAACTCAATCAGCAAAATATAGTATTGTTTCTATTTTCTATCAATCGACGATAGTTGATCACATCTGTTGATGCAGTTTAATATAATTAAATCATTCCTTTTATCTTTTTGCTTTTAAACTGATTTATTGATGTTTTAGATTTTGAACTGAACACAAAAACATCTCAGTTTTGATTTTGTTGTTTGTGCTTTTAGATTTATCTATAAATAGAATAGATACATTTTTCAAAATTGTCATAGTTAATGCATCCTATATTTTTTTGGTATTCGTACAACATTTTTTATTTTGTAAATATGTGAAGCAATTTGTTCTGAGGTGTAGTTCTTGGTACCAAATTGGATAATCTTTTGCTTTGATTTTTAAATGAAAATAAACAAAAACACGCTTAAAAGGACCATTAAGGATATGCGAATTCTTGATTATTATAATTTTTTATAAAATGGCTCATTAAAGAACGCATACGATTGTAGAAATAATAAGAATATATAAGCAGAATCAATTTGTAAATAAATTCATAGATTTAATATCATTGAATGATAAAACAATGCAGTTTCCAGGCTTCATTTTAAAAGTTCAGACTTAATTAATTGATAGAACATATATTCCTAAAACAACTTATTTGTTTCAAAAATTTAGGATTTTTGAAAAGTCTAGCTTTTTGGTAAATAATACATTTATTTTTAACTAGATGCGAAGTTCAAATAAAATATTCTTTTAATATTCCCTTAAATATAGTAAAATACCTAATTAAAGCTTTCTTTCTAGAATTTACTTAAAAAATTAAACAATTAAATTTTGAATATCGATTTATCAACTACTGCAACAAAATAAATTGTTGAACTTAATATAAAGCGTTCAAAATTTTTCTTGTATTTTTTGCGATAGTCGATCAAATTTAGATAAACAATGAAGGTAAAAATAAAGCATATTCCATTGTGATATCCCTAGCCGTCGTGGTCTGGTGTTAAGGATTTAAGTTCGAGATCCGATTCCCCAGAAGAACCTTCATGTAAGCGGGTCTGGTGCACGCTAAATCAGTCGGGGTCAAACGCCCTCCCCCCTGGTAAGACGTAGTGAAAGGTGCCAGCTCAGGTGCTGTCCTCGTCATCTGACCGCGGTTCAAAACTACGAGGTCAGTCCCAAAATAGCTCTAGTATTACTTTAAAACAGGATGTTAATATAACTTAACTAATTTTTTTTTATTTTGGTTTTCTTTCTTGTATTTATGAATTAAATAAACATATCATCACGGTTGCATAGTAGGAACTTTATGCAATAATGACAACAAAACGTACAATAAGACATGACTATAAGATTTTAATATTCTAATACACATTTTGATAAAATGCCCTATTGCGTCATTCCTTCTTTCATTTTTATCATGCTGGTATATTTAACTAGAATATTGTTGTTGTTTAACTATTTTAAGTCAAGATTTTCCGCAGAAGCTTCTGAGGGTACAGGCACCTGAGCACCCAGGGCAGAAGTCTGACTTCTAGCTCATATGAAGATGGCGCACATACACACTCATGCGCCACAACCCTTTTTATGGGACGGACTTCATTCATTCATCCACAGATTGTAATTTAGACTTGAATCAGAGAACAACAAGAACATTAAAAATTCAAAAAAAAATCAAATAAAATAAAAAAAGTCAAATAAAATAAGTATGAAGCATAATTTTCATTTAAAACTGGATAATGAGAATTTATATAGAGAAAGTATGCATTCCGAACAGTTTTTCTCCCCTTTTTCATGAGTGGTTGGTCCCTTCTTCCTTTCAGACGAGTGTTGAATAGATGGAGCATCGTATGAAAAGGGCTGGCCGATGCAATCTGCAGGGGAGGGCAGAAACAATTTCTATTTCTCCAGCATGTTCCGAGCTGTTGGCTACCAACTATATGGATTTATGACCATCTGTAATTGCCCCCGAAAACTCTTCATTTTTATCATTGGGAAGCGACCATCTCGATGTCCTCCCATGGCAAACGCCTCCAGGCAGCGGAGTTTAATTCGTTTATCGGGAGGAATAAAGGATCGGCATACATTTTTCGATTCATCATAAATGCTTCATTTTCGTTATGGGCTCTTTTTTTTCTCTCTCTCTCTCTCTCTTTTCTCGTTAGATCTAGTATTATGAGGTTAGTTCCATTTTGTAAGCGAACACACAATAAAAATGTTGGAATGAATTCAGTAGTCTCTTCATCATAAGGCGTGGGTAATGTATGTATCCATTTGATTCGATGCCTTGGTTTAGTATCCATTCTGAAATTTCATTGCTTAGTGATCAGTTGATAGGGAGATAAATTGCAGAGGATTTTTGTGGTTCCACATGTGAGAAATAAAATAACGTTTTTGAAACAATAAAGTAATAGAATATGAGACTGACAATAACGTTAAAAAATGGGACATGTGTAGTTGGAGTTGGAAAATTGAGATATCTTATAATGGACTTTCGCTCTATTTTATTGATTCTATATTTCGAAAAATGTTTTACTGTCTACAAAACAGAAGATAATGGATTTTCATTAGTATTTAAAATGGTTTTTTTTTAAACAGTAAACATGTCAACATGTCATGAAAAGATTTATCTTCCACAAAACAGAAGATAATGAATTTTCAGTGGTATTTAAAATGTAAATTTTTTTTATTTAAACAGTAGTCATGTGATCAAAAGATTTAATGTATATTCTGTTATTTAGCAGGATCATGTGTTTTACAGTGAGAAACAAATTTCAAATATGAAATATTCGTAAACTGCTATCGAACGAAAACTAAAAATTTCTATAAAAAAGGGTGATATGAAAATTTGTTATAAATAACAGATAAGTATTAATGTCTGTCATTTTTCCCATTAAGTATAAATTCATGTCATTGTTTGGAACAAAGAAAAAATATTTTTCTTTTTCATTGGTTTTATTTATTTAAGATACATATAATCTATTTTAGATTTTGTAGCTATTACTTTAATTTTCCTTGATAAGTATGTAATATATTTGTTATTTTACTTATTTAATTAATTTCATGTATATATATATATATATATATATATCGAAGACCAGCTTCGTTTAAAATTATGAGTTTCGTGCTTTCTTATTTTCCATCTAGCAAGTGACGAACCCAAAACGTTGCTTCAACGAATTCGTTTCTAAAATTATATCAGTTCAGAGGCCTTTAACATGAGCTCATTTTATAGCTTTTTGTCTTTCTATTCCGACTATGTCTGAGCCTCGCTAGTGCTAACAGAAAACCTTTGAAACGCATCTTAGAAATTCAAATTTTTTTTTCTCCAAACATTAAATATGATAAAACATCTGTCATTTTCTTCTATTACCATAAACATCTATCTTTACTATTTTGGGAAAAAAATATTTATTTAAATGCCACCAGGCTTTTTAAGTTTACTAATGATATTTCAATTTTTTTTCATGGAATATTTAATAATATTTTACAGACTGTTTGAGCTCTTTTATCTGTATTGGCAGAATGTTTATCTTTTTACCATTAAAATGCAGATAGTAGTTAATTCTAACAAAATTCTTAAATTTAGGAATAAATTTAATTCATAAACTAAATATTAATATTTAAAAAATAAAAAATTCTATTAGACTGAATTTTATGGAAAATCATTTCAGACATTGTCTCATTCATTCTGATATGTTTTAGGTAATTTGAAATCCGTTTAAGGATACCATTCCTCTCAGTCTGCTTTATTTGCTAATTTGTTATTTGAAGTTCTTTCCTCTCCCCCGTCAGCTCATGTACCTGTGGGAAGGAATAGATTTGCTTTTTGGTTTCTTTCTTACATACATTAAATGTTGCATATCATTTTGAATATATTTCTACACAGAATCATCATCTTAATTTAGAATTCTTCATTGATTGTTATTTAATGTATTTTACCTCCTGAGGAATAATAAATAATACATTTTTTACACATCTTCTTTATCTATCTATCTCTCTATCTATCTATCTATCTATCTATCTATCTATCTATCTATCTATCTATCTATATATATATATATATATATATATGATAACACAGTTTTACGCAATAAAACAAAGCAGAAATATTTAGTAAAGATAAAGTTACTGTACATTATACAAGAATCTGTGGAATGTTTTATAATAACTGAATATAAAAATAAATGAAAAGAAAAAGAGAAATATATGTTTGTGTATACGTATTTTCTTTGAACCTGAGAAATTATCTTTACATGAGAATATTAATGCCGAAAGCGAGAGCATGCATGAATAAGCTTTAATTAAATATCTAAAAATATAAGCAATAAAAGAAACATTTATTGTCTTTTTATGTATTATTTCCAAGAACTAAAGACGGTTAATGTCAGAAAGTATATAATAAAAAAATCTTTCATGAGTAATAAAGGATAGCAAATATTTTTCGGCTATAGAAGGTATAAGGGTCATATTATTTATTCTTCATGGTTGCAGATATTTTGCATAAACTTTTTCAAACTATATCATATATTTGCAAACTATTTTCAATGTTATTTTTCAGTTGAAACTTCAAATTTTATTGTTCAGTATCTAGTCCATTTTTCATTCACAATAATGTTAAAAAACTATTAAAAATAAAGCGAAAAAATTATAGTTAAGCTATTTTTTAGAAAATTAAATATATATAAAAAAAATTCGTTGTGAATACAAAAGAGAAAATTAGCTTCACAGGTAAAAATTTAACTATCGCAAATAAAAAGAAATTAGAAACTACCAATGAATTTTGAAGCTTGTTTTTACTCTTTTCAGATACTTACCTTACCATTAAAAAAAGGTTTTATGCTATATTTCTTCAAAATGATTTTTCCTGAAATAATAAACAATATAGATTTGGATATGGTCAATTTATTATAGCCTTAAGTACTGTAATTGGAGTAATTATTGTACAAAGCCAATTCTATACTCTTAAACGAAATGATAATGAGATTTGTACAGGTTCAAAAACCAGTGACCCGTTACTTCAGGTGTAGGAGGAATTCGGCTTTCGAGTAGCTATTGGCTGCATGTTAATTGCGCAGAATAAAATTGATTATTTCTGTACTATGTACCTGTTTTTTGAAATAGACACCTACTATATTCTACCAAGATTGAATTTAGTACAGTATAATTGAGGCCGAACATTTCGAGGCAAAAACTTATCACGAAGATAATTCCTTTTTAATTTTTTGACTGAGATTTTTTTTTTATTTCCTAGATTAAAATTGATCAGGAAATACAAAAAATGAAATTTGTTTTTCTTGATCTTATTGAATAATGGCAAACATTCACAAACTACATATAATATGTGAATTTATTATGAATGACTGAGATTTCATAAATAAGAAATCTTGCAATGTATTAGAAGTCAGAAAAATATATTGTGCATAATTGTGAGAAATCGAAAATTTGAGATTAATTCATCAAAAGGACGAATAAAAAAATTAAAGATTGTATTGACATTAAAGGTTCCTAAGAATATTTTTTGTCAACATCATTTAAATCCCATCTTAAAAAAGCTCTACTTTTCAAGGCTCCATTATAATGTACAAAGGGATTCAAAAAGAAAGAACAGATTTAAAACATTTTTTTCTAATGAATGATAATATATAGAGACACATACGTTACTTAACTGGATAAAATGCAGTTTACAATTTTACTCTTTTCATTTAACAGGAGCTCTATAAGTTACGCGATCAACACCGCATTGGATGCCCTTTACTTGACACACGTGAGACAACGGGTCTCTGGTAATTGAACTCACTGCTTTAACAACTCAACTTCGTATTCCTTGAAAAGTAGCAGACATAGCCTTTAACCACATATAGATAAATTGTGGCATAGTTCCAAACTTTCAGTAACTACTACACTGGTGTGCAAAACTTAAGCAACAATGCAAATTTTAAGCAGATAGCCATGAAATTGCAGAAAAGGAGTTCTTGCGATCAGTACAATGAACACGTAATTCAAGAGAAAGGTCAAATATCAGGAACAAAACATCGTATGCAAATATCAGGAACAAAACATCGTATGCAAATATCAGGAACAAAACGTCACAGGCGACGTGAGCGTACGCAAAACACGTGCGGAAGGCGCGAGCAGCTCAACACTACAATAAAAGGAAGGACAGAGACGCAATTAAAGACATTCGCTGCAAGTGCACGTGAGTTAATTCGGGAAATATGGCTATCAGAAATCACCTGGACGATTTCACACCTGGAAGAATGATCGGAAAGCTGGAGGAGGGTCGTAGTGTGACCAGTGTAGTTGAAGAGTTCGGAATCAACAAAAGTGTCGATTCGCGAGCTTGGAAAGCCTTCCAAACCACAGGTACAGCTGTGAGAAAGGTTGGTGGTGGCCGCCCCAGGAAAACAACTGCAGTGGATGACCGATATATCGTCCTGCAGACGAAAAGAACCCGAAATCAGTCAGCAAGCACGATTGCTCAGCATCTGTGTGCAGCAACGGGGCGACAAGTGTCGCGTTTTACTTTGTCCAGACGCCTTCACAAAGGTGGCCTATTCGCCCGCCGTCCTGAACGCTGCATCCCTTTGACAGTTTCCCACCGGAGGCACCGTTTAGAGTGGTGCAGGGAGCACAAAAACTGGGCATCTCATCAATGGAGTCGTGTCCTCTTTACAGATGAGAGTCGTTTTAGTGCCACAAGCGATTCCCAGCGCCAGTTGATTTGGAGAGAGGTCGGGACACGGTTTCATCCCAGTAACATCACGGAAAGAGACCGTTTCGGTGGTCCTGGAGTTGTCGTCTGGGGAGGCATTATGATGAACGGGCGGACTGAACTCCACGTTTTCGACAGAGGTTTTGTAATTGGAGATCGCTATTGTCAGGAGGTGATCCTTCCCCATGTGCGTCTGTTCCGAGGTGCCATTGGATCAGACTTCGTTTTTATGGATGACAATGCACGGCCACACAGGACTCATGCTGTTGAGGAGCTCCTGGAAAGTGAAGATATCACTCGAAGGGATTGGGCGGCGTGCTCTCCTGATTTAAATCCGATAGAACATATGTGGGATACTTTGGGGAGACGCCTTGCGGCACGATTACATCCTCCTGGGAACACCCGACAACTTAAACAGATGCTGATTGAGGAATGGGCACTCTTACCTCAAGAACTGTTGGACAATCTGGTGCTGAGTATGGGGAGACGGTGCGAAGCAACCATTGCAGTAAGGGGAGGGCATATCCCATACTAAGGAATATCTGCTTGCTGTTCTTCCTCTTGGACAGACAATCATGTGTAACGATACTATGAGTTCAATAAAGCCTTTTTTTGTTTGATTCCATACTGTATGCATTGTATTCATTTCTGCGCAACTATGCTTTCGTCATTCTTTCAGAACAAAATGCTGTATCTCATTTCTGAATTTCATGTTTCTCAGATGATTTCTCTTGAAGTTATGGCAAAAAACATACCTGTTGCTTAAGTTTGCACACCAGTGTATAATACTACCCAAAACTACTTTCTTCAGGCATCGCCATTTTTTTGTAAGAAGGTAATAGCGGTTCTTTTACTGGGATTAACCAAAAAAACTCTTAACTTTTTTTCTATCTATTTATATATTGTGTTTCTAGCTGTCAATATTCATTAGAAATAAATAGTTTAAATATGTTTCTCCTTTTATAAAAACCTTGTATTGCAACTGCAATTTTCAAAAGCAGTGTACTAGTTTCTATTTAGAAGTCAAATCTCTATTCACTTTTAATTGACTTTACTCAGGATTCTCAACTATAGCAATATTTATATACGTCATGATTCTAATTATTTAATATATATTGTCATTTATTAAAAATTATTATAAAACTTTTCTTTTGAAGGTAAAGATGTATTTTACATAGCAAATGAATATTTATACAAAATCGTAAAAGTGAAATATTACATTTTCATAGAATCTATGGGGTCACAGTTAAAGGAATTATATACAGCATATTTAATTATGTATAGAGATTAGTTAAAAAAAAGGGAAATTATAAACTGAATATCAGTTACAGATATTTAAATTTGAGGAAATTAAAATTGGAGCGGAAAAAAATCATTCTGCTATAAAAACTTCCATTGAAATGTATATTCTTAAATATGTATTCAAATAATCTTTATTTAGAGAAGATAATATTTACAATGGAAAAGATACATGATTTCTGTTTTTATATAGCATAAAATTTTTTATATATCTTTGCACTATGACTTTGGTCCAGAATATTATGTTATCAAGGTATTAATATTAAAAATCAATAAATAATTGATGAGAAATGTATTTCAAAATGAATCAATGAAAAATTGCAAACATCTAAATATTTTAAATTTATTTATTTTTGACGATTTAAATCTATAATATGAACTCCAATATCGTAAGTAATTTATCAAAGCAGCAAATGTTTTGGTGATTATTAAAAATGTAAATATATCATTTCAAATAGAAGTTAGGCATAAATAAACTTACATTAGGTAGTTAATTATTAAAGTTGATAAATTATTTGATGCTTCGAGATATTCATCATTTACCGATTTCGGTGAAAATACAATTTCTAAATAGTATACTAAAATGAATGAACAGTTTCTGAGATAAATAGGCCCTGGAAGAAAGATGGATTATTTATTTAGATTAATTTACGATTTGACAATATCATAATTTATCCCCCTTCACTTGTTTTGTGAAAAAAAAATCCTTTGTTTTACCAAAACCCTAATATTTATGTAAGCATTTTCTATGCTAATAAACACAGAGACAATTGAAAGATGCAGTATAAACAGTTCAAGGCAAATTAGCGGAACATTTTATTTCCCGTCCTTCCACGTAGATTGTAATTAATGCATATTTTATATGCATTGGCTGTTTAACTCAGCATTTACAAATAAAAAATGAATATCTAAAAAAGGAATAATGATGAGCATAGAAAAAAGTTACATCAGGTGCTTTGGTTTCAAGCTAATGAAGCAAACTCTCCATTTTGTTCAAAAACAAGAAGAAGAAAAAATCATAAACAGCAGTAGTCGTTTATCTTTATTTCCATTTAACGGAAAGTGAAATGTGGGACAAACGAGTTACATTCATGGTAGGATACATTCATAATTTTTCTTCCTGGAACATTATTCATTCTCTTTTTTACGAAAAGATTCTACCAGTGCTAAATAGACTGTTTCTAGAATAATGAGGGCAATATTCTACTTTTCGCAAAATTGTTTTTCTGCATTTTTAAGTGAAGTTTATAATAGACTTTGAGAAGTAATGAAAAAGGTGGAACTTTTTTTCTTTTACCAAAAATATGATAAATTCTGTAGATTTTGAAAACAGGAAATTGGATACATTTGCAGCATTTTAATTAATCATAGACTCCAATTAATAACGTCTTTCTTAAGAAGGCTGCGTAATGATGATAGAATTGAGAGAAACAGTCTTTTTTTTAAAAAAAAAACATGATAAAATCGATGAACAAATTTAAACCACATCCAGCTGATTAAATATATAATTCATATGCGCTTCATTTTTCAAATGTGATTAAACTTATTTTACTCTCAAACTTATAATAATACTAATTATTATTATAACAATAAAAGCAAATATATATTTCTGTTTATGGAAATCAGTAATACTGATTTCTTTCTAAATAAGTGGTTTAATTGGAATGATTTACAGTGATTTTTGATATATAATAAATGGATGGCAAGTCAATGACCCTCGATCTTGGCCACCATTTTGATAATTTGGCAACAGAGTTGAAGGTTCTGAAATATTTTAAGAATTTTATCTTTGTCTTTTTTATGATGCGAGATTTCGATATTCTTCTAGAAAATTTCATATAATGTATGGAATTAAGAAACTCGAAGCGCTCATACGAGGAATCACTCTTTCTTTAAAATCTAATAGAATTATTTGCAAATGCATTAAGAACAATTGTGCAGTTGTTTTTGTTTCTATTATCGATTTCCTGTTTGCGTGTTTATTATTGATTTCTGCAAGTTCTGTCTTAAGATATGTACTTGATCGAATTTTGCTACATGCATTTAGTGTTTTCTTGTGGAAAATGCTTCATTATAGGTTATCGGGATTGTTGAACATTTTGCACTCAGAAATCAATAGGAAGCAATTATATTCGAAACAATTTTCTACAAAGAAAACAGTACAGATGAAATTACGAATCTATTATAAATATATCTTGGAAGGCAGAACTGTCCATTACGAAACAATTTTTAATACATAATTAGAATCTAATTGCTTAGAATTTTTAATAAAATTATATATTTTTAATGATAGACTTTAAAAAATAATATCTCCCAAGAATAACTTTTTACACTATGGTAAAATTATTTTTTATTGTAATATGTTTCAAGCAATTTGTATGGATTCATAAAAAATTGTATACATTATTTGCATTAATGAAATTTTTACCATTCTATTAACTTTTAGATGTTTGATCGTAAACAGTAATGCAATTTACTAAAAAAGAAAAAAATTCATTTTTTTTTACTTTTTTTAAAATTTGCATTTATTTAGCATAATGATATTTGAAATTTGAAAATGAAGTAAGAATCAAATGTTTTTTATGTTTTCTACACCACAAAGAAGAATAAAGCTAATAAACTGAGAGATCATACTAAGTCCTACACTGAAAATAGAATTTTTTTTTAAATAAATTCTTGCGCTATTGATTATTTTTCCTAAAAGGGAAGAGTTTTGTAGAAAGTTGGTTACATATAAAATTAATCTATAAAGGCATTAATTTTAGGCTTAACTTGTAATTTTACATTCTTACAAATCTAGTGCAAACCCAGTTCACAGGAAAATCTGATTTTTTCCATTTCATTATATTCCGAACGAAATTATATCTACGAGGTTCGCTAAATTAAATACGCGATCTATTATAAATTCTCTTACACTAAAACTAATATTTGTGATCGTTGAAAAATTTTGGATAAGAACCGAAAATAAGTTTAATTTTTACATGCAGATCAAAAACACATTTACGAAATATGGCTATATCGGGCTTAATAGATTCGTTTTTCAGAAAAAAACAGAAAAAAAAAGTCAAATGTAATAAATTCAGAAAAAAAAAATGTTTGAACATTCGAGTTTAGATGGATCAAATTACTAAATATTTTTTATCTAATGTATAAAATAAGTGCATATATAAAATAATATCATATCCGAACCACAAAGCATCATAAAAGAAAACTTCCATGACTTTTAAAATTTATAACGACTAAAAAATTCAAAGAAGTTTTACTTGCAGTATATTCTAACTAAAGATTATCATCCTATTTTTAAACAAATTTAATTGAAATTCTGTTTAAATTTCCTATTTTAATTTGAAGGTGTAGATACACATTTAGAAGTTTTTTTTTAATTTTAACTTTGAAATTACAGTTTTTTCACAGCAGGTCATTAAGGTATGTTTAAACTCATTTCAGTGAGAAAAACCATATTACATTAATTATCAATTAATTAAATAATATTTAATGAGATAATTAGCATATTTTTTGAAACATGATATCTTATATTCTGATTTGTATAGACACACCCTTCTAGTTAGAAATTATGCCTGATATTAGTCTTCATGTTGTCTGCCACAAGTTATAAAAACATATAGTTATTTTAAACAATTTTTTCATCAACGATGAATAGAAAAAGCGAGATTTTTCTGTAATTTTAACTTTTAAATAGCTATTAAAACTTTATCTCTATAAATCTCTATAATTATCTGTTTTGTGCCTCTTTGGTCGAGGCACAAAACATTCAGTGTTTATACAGATTATTTTGATATATAAATAATTGTATTTAGTTAGTTTCTTGTTCAGTTATGATTGTTTGAATGAAACAACATAGTGGGAAAATATCATTCTTCATAAAATGAGTTTAAAAAAATCAAAGACTAGAGTTTTTAGTGAAAGTATATCAAGAAAAATAATTATAATTCGAGAAATATTCCGAATATCGACAACATCTGAGTGTTGTTAGTAAGCTAAAGGATCAGAGAATATTTTGAAGCAATAAAAAAAATATTTGATATTTTGAACGATTTTCGAAGTTTCAAGTGTGTACGTATACCTTAAAATTTAATCATTTGTATCGTATTGCACAAAATTAAAAATATAAAATTTTTAGGGGATTTGATTTTTATTTCAATTTTATTACTCAAATTCATCTGAAAAGATTCACTTAAAATTTAAACGGTTCATTCTAAATTATAATGTTTACTTGTTGCATTTGCATTTGTTGCATTCTGTTTATATTCTTATTGATTAGAGTTTCATAAATTTATTTTAATTTTCCGGAATGACTTTATTTTTGAATGTGAAGGCTTATAATTTCCTTTTAGTTTAAATGAAGATGAAGAAAGACTGCAGAAAGATTGGGAAGTTCATTATGGACATAAAATATAAATACATTATATCAAAAAAATATTACGGTATTTCTTTGGTTTAAATAAAAACAAAATAATTCATATCAAAGGCAGTTCAATAATAACTTGGTGGTTACAATCAAATTCAATTTTTATTTAAACATAAATGAAGTTGGGAAAGCTTGATTCGATTATAATAAGACGGCGATCTAATCATTTCAGCTTGAAATTATTTTATTCCTTCGGCAGCTATAAGTTTTCCTCAGAAAACTGAAAGTTCAAGTCAATGGATATAAGAAACCTCCTTCCGATTTTCGTTCTTTAAAAATATGAATGAAAGGCTTGAACACACATGGCGTTCAGAATAAATAATGACTATTTTCAATAATATAATTATAAATATGTTTAAACATACCTTTAGGGGTAAGCAATGAAAACCACATAGGTCAGCAAATGATAGCTGTTTCAAAATTGGTTGCGCATCAATGGAACGTGAATCCCTTTTCAGCGCGCTCTCAACTTCTAGATATGTAATTTCCATTGACTGAGTGAGGATTTAGAACTGCAGATCAAAAAATTCTCTATTAGGAAACTTACAAATGAAGTGAAAAATATCAGCGAAACTTGTTCATTCCATATTGATTGCAGGTTTCAATTTCGGAAGAATTTTTTACCAATCAAAGAGAAACAACTTTACTTGAAGATTTTAGGACCTATTGAAGGGTGATAACTTTGATTCAAAATTATTCAATACTGTTATTACTGGCATTAAATTCTTAGTTTAGGGCTACTATTCAAGAAATATAAAAAAATGCGTTAATATATCGTAAAGGCCAAGAAAAATAATGCAGGTCCTAAGTAATATCGAGAATCATGCTGACCCCTTTTCATTCGTGTGTCGCAGTTCGAGTGTGTTCCACACTGCTCAACCATCACCAAATAAAACCAGCATGTAATATATAATCAGTTTTATAAGAAAATGTAAACGATAGGATCTTTGAGTAGAGGAAAGTGATTATTTCACCATTATAGCCTTGGTTATGCTTCACATTTAATGCCGAATTTTTTTGGACGAATACAATATATTTATCGGGGTGCAAACTTTGACTTTTCTTCTCCACCCCCAAGTTAAAAGTATTGTATAACAGACACACTTTCAGTAGAAATAAAATATCATATATGTTGTAAGAAATCAGTTGCTCCTTGAAAAACCGTGCCAGAGTTGCTTATGACAGTAGTAGGATTGCCGAAGAAAGTTGGTTCCAATTCAAGAAGGCTAATTTCAAGAAAATTATTATTATATTTAAATACGAATATATTTTATGAATAAAGGAACGAAACCTTTTGAATTAACATCATAAATTCATTCGATTGTTTCTTTTTTAGTTATTAGCTATTTATTATTACTTAAAAAGATTCTAAGTATGCATTAGATTTAAGCTGATTTTCCTTATTGGGAATTTAAAAGTAGACAAATCTGTATCTGAAATAAGCATAAGCAAGAATATAAACAAATGAGTCAGAAAATATTTTAAAAATCTTCAATTCCCCTTTCATTGTAAATTGATTGCTTGGAATAAGACTAGTTATCATCATTTGTAAAGTGTTTTCGAGAAAACAATATTTTTTATATATTATATAAAAAATTATGCTTGTTGCATTATTTGTTACCCTCTACATTTTTGTTTCTAAATTCCTTTTTTGTTTCATCAATACAGCATAGATTCCTTCTAAATCTTTATTCTGGACTCAAAGAATTTTTTTCCAAACAAAATTTGTACCAATTTTGTTAAACGATTTAAAATACCAATCAATGGCGAATTTTATCTAGAATTATTTTTTATGAATGTTTCTTCGTCCAATATTATAATCGTTTTTCTTCCTTCTTTTACAGATTAGTTTTGAGCAGCCAAAAAGAAAGAAAAGGTCGAGGAACGAATTTTTCTGACTCCTGCGTAATTGAAATGTCTTTAGCACCTGTTTTGCAATTAATTGTCACGGTCGGCAGCGAAAACTTTTAACAGATATTTTATCATTTTCTCTTTATTAATTTTAGTGTTCTTGCTTAAATCGAACAGTCATGTATTTTTCAACCAATGGAATGTTTTACGCTCAATTTACTTTTAAATGTTTTATTAATAAGATCTCGAAAGAAATGTAACTAATATAAGTGGGTAGTATATTCTAAAAAAAACCCCGACGTTAGTATAAAATTCTGCAAAAAAAAAAAAAAAACCCTAGGAATTAACTTCCTTTCAGTAATTATTTTTAAACGTTTGATTTAAAGTTATATAAATTCTGCTTTGTATAGATCTGTTCTATCATTAGAATATATGTATATTGTGTCTACACGTGTTCATGAACGCATGCACGAGGATTTTACATTTTCTTATAATTTTTTATTAATTACTAATAAACTAATATTCTTTTTAAAACAAAAATGTTAAAAGATACGTAATTATTATTGCGAACGAAGCAAAAAATTTCATTAAATATATAAATAAATAATTTAAATTATTGAAATTAGTGTTAATAGTTTGCAGAATCATACAGTTTAAGCTCTAAGAGTGCCAGGATAAATTAATTACAATGCATACTTTTCTATTAATAAAATTCTAAACTTTTGCTATTTGTCTTCGTTATTATACAGAGAGAATGCTTATTGCAGTTTATTTTTAGTGAAAAAAAGTTTGCAAAAGATTGAAACTTTAAATTCTAAAATTGTTATACATATTAAATATTTCATTCATACATAAAATATCATTATAAAATTCAAATAAATATAACTATTAAACAATTCATTAATATATTCGGATTTTTATAAAAAAAATTAACGAGCGATTAATTAATTATACATAATAATTTACATTATTTTAAAAATTAAATTCTTTGCAATTCAATCATAAAGATAAATAACGATTTCTCATAAATATGAGAAGAAATATTTTTGGCACTGAGAACATACAAATTAAAGCTATGTCGATTTATCGTTTTCTAATTTTTAATGCTAATGAAATTTATTTTCTCGCTGAATTTTATTATATATCTCTATATAGAGTTTGAAGGAAAACACTATTTAAAAGATTTTCTCTAAATAATAAATATAAAAACTTTAAAAAATACATTTTTATCGATGCTTAAACAGGAAAAATCATTTTAGAAGGAAAACTCCGGAGAACAAAATAATAGCCAAAGTAAGAGTAAGATACAAAAAATAAATAGGAAGACTATAATTTCCACAAAAAATAAATCGCAAGAACTTATAATATGTTCTTATGTATTAAAAATTAAAATTATAATTGAGATTGTAATTCGATTTTCTATCTACGCACGCAACTTTATTTTGCCTTTCCAAATTTAGAAAAAGAAATTCTCACTTTATTTTATAGTTTTTATGTGCTTTTTGAAATGTGATTTTCATCCTAAATAAGTACTGAGATTTTTGCTATTAAATTCAAAAATGAATTGTTTAATTATTAGTCGAAAAGAAAACGTTAATATATCTCATATATAAAAACATTAAATAAATCAATTTATTAAAAATATCAAAACACATAAAATATAAATTTATTATTTTGAATTTAAATAAAAATGACTACTTTGTAAATTATGCCCATTTATGAACACTTAAGTGAAATTTTATCATTTTTATTATTCAAGTATTTGAAAATTAGTTTGATAATTTAAATAAAACTGCTGAATGCTACAATTATTATATTTGAAAATAAAAAATACTTTTAAAAAATTGTTTTTTTCTAAGCAAAGTATTTTTGTATAGTTTTACATTCGATTTTTTTTTCTTTTATACATTTAGTTCACTGTTTTCTATACTTATAATAAAGTTCAATGTGTGTGTGTGTGTGTATGTTGGCGCTCTACAGGCCAGACTATTCAACCTACAGCTACCAAATTTGGCACGTGTATACCTTGGAGGCCGGGAATATGCATCTGGGGGTTATTTTTTCGAATTTTTAACTAGAAATTTATTTATTTAAAAATTAAGCGAAATTTTGATGTGTTTCTGCTATAACTTCCGAAAATATTACCGCACAAAAAAGATTTTTACATGAAGTTAAAGATCAAAAATGTATCTTTTAAATGATACTAATGTTTTAATCTTAAAATTAAATTTCTATTTTTAATGAATTTTTAAATAAATATTTTAATTATTTTTTTCAATAATTTTTTTCGTAAAAAATAAAAATAAAAATTAAGTACGTTTTGCAATCATGGGAAAAAATTACTTTTTTTCAAAGTGTTGCCATCACATTAATTAAATCTCCAATTAAAAATAAATTAAATCTTTTTGGAAATGAAATCTGCAAAAATATAATTTTCGGCACGTGTCTGTAGGAAATAAAACAAATATGAAATATTATTTTTTCTAAAAAATAAATTCAAGAAAAATTATTTTATGATCTTTTACACTCTCCACACAGGGTGTTTATTTAGTCCCGGACCCATTTTGATGTTTAAGGACTCATAAAATAATGAAGATATAAACAAACTTATGGCATTTATTGATGGAATAACTCATATATTTTCCTTTTCAGGTTTGAATATTTTTACTTTTGTGAATATCGTCTGTGCGTGTGTTTAATTTCAGATAATTTCATTTTCCAGTCTAAATATCTGTACTTTTCTAAATATCGTCTGTTTATTAATTTCATTTTTCTCTCCGTTGTTTTTGGCAACTATTCAAATGTTATGTTTACTTTTGATGTGTTTGTTCTATGTAGTACTTATAATAAAGCTCAATGTGTGTGTGTGTGTGTGTGTGTGTTGGCGCTCTACAGGCCAGGCTATTTAACATACAGCGACCAGATTTGGCACGTGTATACCTTGGAGTCCGGGAATGTGCTCCTGGGGGTTATTTTTTCAAATTTTTAATTAGAATTTTATTTATTTAAAAATTAAGCGAAATTTTGGCGTGTTTCTGCTATAAAATCTGAAAATATTACCGCACAAAAAAGAATTTTACATGAAGTTAAAGATAAAAAATTTATCTTTTAAATGATTACCAATGTTTTAAAGTTAAAATTAAATTTCTATTTTTATGAATTTTTAATTTTTAAAATTTTTATGAATTTTTATGAATTATTATTAATGAACTTTTAAATGAATATACATTTTTTAAACATTTTTTTTTCGTACAAAATAAAAATAAAATTTAAGCTGCTCGAGCACGTTTCCTATTCATGGGAAAAAATTACTTTTTTTCAAAGTGTTGCCATCACATTGATTAAAGCTCCAATTAAAAATAAATTAAATCTTTTTGGAAATGAAATCTGCAAAAATATAATTTTCAACACGCGTTTTTAGGAAATGAAACAAATATGAAATATTATTTTTTCTAAAAAATAAATACAAGAAAAATTATTTTATGATCTTTTACACTCGTTATATTATTAATACAATAAATCAGTTTTATTTTAAGGCAAGTTTTGTTTAATATGAATGGGATATCCATTCAAATCAGGGCCACACAGCTAATTTGTAAACCTTTAGTAAGACACAGATCTGCAAAAATGGTCAAAATGGAAAATGATTATATTTTATGTAACTCGATTCAATAAATGCTCTAATAAATAACGAATTTTTGATTTTACATAAAGCTTCTGCTATGGAAATCGCGATTAACAAAATGTTCTTGAAACACTAACATTTTAAATAAAAAGAGTTAATTTCCAATTAACTAAATCAATCACTTAAACTAACTAATTTATGAAAATTTGAATATCACTATTCAATAAAAAAAGGATAATTTTAGATTTTCCATCGATCGTTTCGAAGAAAATACGCCAATCATCGCGCAGGTTTCTTAAGATTAATTGGACTGAGATTATGAAAATGTTGAGTTTTTCTAAATTTTTAACATTCAAAACTTCATAAATAAGTCTTAGTTGATCGTGGAAAACAGAAACATTTATTCATTTATTTAAAATTTGGTGTGTCCAGAATATTTCTCAGAATATGATACCTTACTGCATTAAATTTAGACTTCATAATTTTTGAAATATATTTATAGGCCGGAACAAAATATTATTATTGATTCCATTTCAATCTTTTTGAAAGGAAAATTAAAACTGAATTGTATGCTGAATCTGAGAAATTTTTGTTGAATATTTGTTTTAGATATTACATAAATTATGAAAAATATTTTGTAGTTTACATAAGACTTAAATACCGAGCGATTCTGTTTGCAATACTCATATTCAGCAATAATAATAATAAATAAATAACAATAAAGATGATAAATAAAATAAAACACTTGGTTTTATTTAAAAATATCTTTATATTCATTGCAATTTCATAATTTTCCACTTTAAATGAAAGTTGAAGTTTTAACGGAAATGACAACAAATTAGCAAAATATATATAGTAAACTGAAAGAAACGATCTAAACAACAGTATAAGTTTGGTATGGCTATCAAAATTTGAGGATTAAAAATGTTTGTTTGAGAATCAATTAAGAGACCAGTTACTTAAAATATTTAATTGAAAATTGTAGTGAGCGGTAATAATGGCGAACCGGCTGGTCGCCAAAGGCGGCTAGTATATTATAAAGAAAATTTCTTTCCAAATGAATAACATTTAATTCTAATGCGATTTAAATACTTAATTTTGTCTCAGAATTTTTTTAAAAACTTCTATAAGTTTAAGGCAACTAATTTTTTATAAACTTTAAATTTCTTTTAAAATTTTGTGTTTGGAATAACATTTTCTTTAGATTGTAATATTTCAAAAAGAATAATAAATTATCTGCTAAACTTTCATGCATTTTTTCAAAAAAAAATCACATCTTCTCAATGCAAAACAGTATTACACAATAAAAAATAGATAATATTTGAAAATATAAGCAATATAATTTTAGCATAATATGATTTAAAATGTATAAAATATTTTCTTAGAGCATACCTGATGCCATCCAAGAATTTATATGTTGATTATAACAAAAAGATCGATTATATCAAAATTCATACGCAAATAGATAGCACTTGATCCTGATTGTTTCAGAGTTTTATTTTGAGTCTATTTATTTAAATGATTTATAAAACTATATATATGAAATTACATCTTTCTCAGTCTTTTGAGCTAAATGCTCGAATAAGGACCGATTAACTTATGTACAAAAATTGACAAGAATCTTATAATTTTATCTCATGATTAGATACCAAATTTTATCCTTGTAACTTGCTTCAGTTTTGACTTAATTGTGATAGAAGACAAACGCATATAATTTCAAAAAAATAAATAAATAAATAAACTGATAAACTGACTCTTGAGATCTAAAGAATGAAAAATTACTTAGATCTAGACATCAGATTATTTGAGAATTGCAATGACTTCTACTGTATACTTCGTAAATCGGAAATTCAATTTTTTTTCCAAGTATTATTTTATTATGGCCTTTGTAATGGATCCTTTTTTCAAGCATTAATTCCTGATATTATTTTGATAGTTTAAAAAAATTTGGATCGTTCAGGAGAACATCAAAATTAGGAACAAATGCAAGAAATTGAATAATTAAAAATAATTCTATAATCATAATTAAAAACAGAAAAACATTCACTTTAGCTTGTTTTTTTTATAATTCAAAATACAATAACAGTAGTTTTTATTCCAATATAAAGAAAGCGTTCTAATAAATAAATTGAAATTTTTTTTAGATTTTGTCATGATAATGCTTATTTTGCATGAATTAATAAAAATAACCTTCTTACGATTATTTCAGTTTTTAATTCAATGTATATTTTTAAATATTTGTATCATATAAGTATTAAAATAACTTATTTCTTATTTAAATATAACAATGAAGAATACTATCATGTGCATTTTTTCGTAATTTGTAAATTTAGAGTAGTGCCTTATAATTAAAGAAAAATTTGAATGCTTGTTATGTATAACAATATGAGAAATATTTGAATCTTCAAATATATGCCATTTTATATTTTTATTAATAAAAAAAGAATGATTTTTTTATTAAAATTTTTGAATCAAGTCCAAGAAAAATTACATAATCAGCACAACGGAAATGAATTAATATAATATATTTTTCATTATTCATAAATTGACTCTTAACTAACATTATTTCATTCAAAGCCCTTTTCTAATAATTACTGATTTACGAGATAAATGCTAATTAAAGCATAAAATCATATTTGGGTAAGGACAATGTAAAGGCTTGAGAGGATGTAAATGAAATAGTTAATCAAAGAATTATTAGAATCTAACTTATTCTTGAGCCTTATGACAAAATTATTTTCCATTACATGCAATCACTTTCGCGAGTTAATTAGAAATCACACGAATGTATGCAGAAACTCTACTTGTCTCCAGAGCAAATTGTATAATGACTCGATAGTGCCTCTAATTACTTTCTTAAACATTAAACGATGCAGGTGTCTTGTGTGTTACTTTCTGTGAACGCTGTAATGTCGACTAAATGTCAAGCTTTATTAGTCCTGTCCTCTGATTTCTTTAACATATTTAACAAGAGGTAAGTAAATATTAGAGATTAATATGCGTTCCTCCAATTAGTTTTCAGCATATAACCAACGTTGCTGCAATGCTTTTTCTTTCTAAGATTTTCTATACTATAGATGATATTATTGTTGTTGTTATTTGTTTGTAGAATCCTGCGATGCCTAATTAGTCGTATTGGCTAGCATCTTATTACCTCCAATATATCTGTAATGAAATAAAGAAATATAACATGTAAAGGTGGTGAGATCGGTATTCGCAAGTTAATTAGATGAATAAACAAATGCATTTTTTCTTTTCTTACTTGAATAAATAGCATTAAGCTAGATTTTTTTCTCTTTAACGGAATTATATCTTTAAAAGCAAATAAAACCAATAATTTGAAAGTATTTTCATTAAGTAAATAATAATAAAGATTGTTAATAAATATACATGCTGATTTATTTACAAATATCGCCAGTTTGATTTCTTTCGTGGCAAATTTGATTTTTTAAAAGAAAAATGCTTTATTTTTATTTTATTAATATACTATTATTGTACACAAAAATTAAATGACCATTTTACTCATAAATATTTTCTAAATGCCAGTTATTTATTAAAAATATAAAAAATTACACAAATAGACAATTTTGAAAGCCTGACGAGTCTAAATGCCGGTTATTTATTAAAGATATTAAACATTATACAAATAGATAATTTCGAAAACCTGGAGATTCTAAATGCCGATCAGTTATTAAAAATATTAAAAATTACACAAATAGGCAATTACGAAAGAGTTATGTATAAAGAGCATATAAATATGTACACATTATTTTTATTTCACGTATATTACAAAAAATTGACACGAAAATAAATTTGGAAATAGAGTTGAAGATTCCCTTTTTTTCTCAAATTAGATAATCTTATTCTTATTTTGAGAATGTGCTACTGATAAAATAATATTAAATATTTAGTAAACAACTTCAACTAAATTATTCATTTTGTTACTGAAATATCCCATCTTATATTCTTAAAGAATACATTTGAATTCAGAAAAAAACGATTTTTATTTTTCAAAACTGATGCATTTAATGGCTGCAATAATGCGATAAAGAAGATTAATTTTCTTGTTCATCATTACAAGTACAACCCACGTTTCGTATGATACATTCTGGTTAAGATTTTAATTCACAATGTGATTATAATAAAATATTTAAAACTAAGATTTTCCCCATGTCACTTGATTTTTAAGCAGATCATATAATTCACACTATCAGAGACATTGTTAATTGAGGAACTAACTTTCGCAATTTCAATTGTCACTTTTTATTTAATCTTTTAATAACTACCATATTATTCACTGGCATTTAAGAAATCCTTCCGCTGCATGCATTTTTTAATTTTTCAAAATTCTTAGTTTTGCTTTTATAAAATTTCAAAAAGTAATTTTTTATTAAAATGATGATTTTAGTAAATGAATACTTCATAATTATCTAATTTGAAACCAGTAAATTTGCATTTATAAAATCGATAATTGTCCTAATATTTATTTTTCAGTATAAACCATTAGATATTTCTTAGTATAAAATTCAATATCTTATTTTTTCCCCTTCCAGTTTGTTTAATTGTCGAGAAGTGATTGAAATTATTTTTTTTTTTTTGCTTATTTTCTCTTCAAAGCAATGATGATTTCAAACTTTTTTATTGCAATCATGAAATGAAATTCCTTTCAAGTAATGATAGTATCGAAATTCTTTAATTTCATGAAGGAAACAAAATAATATCTACAGAAGTTTAACTGCAAGATGAAAATTAAGACATCCGAAAAATAAAATAAAGAAAAATAAACACAATAAGATTTTTTTAGCTTCCAACTGGACTCTTTTAATTAAATTATAATCATATCCACTCTATTACCCCTTCACTGGAGACATGCGGTATCTCAGACTACTAAGAAGGATCTTTCAGTCATCCTTAATCTAATTTTAGCTCAGTCGAATGGACTGACCCTGTAGCTTTTTGTTTCGTGACCTTCACTATACGTGCATTTTTTCAACAGATTTCAGCGGAAGCTCTTTTAAATATTTCAGCTATTTCTTTGTGCGATGTCTGATAGACCATACCTCCCTTTTAGTGTTCTTAGCAGATGGACAAGACTTAGCAGATGGCACTTAAAATTGGTCCTCAAAATATCATCTAACCTACTGATCTTTGTTACGAAGCAATTCTCCAGAGACTTTTAAATGAAGCAGAAAATGATTTTAGTGATGTGAATAATTGTACAGAAGATTTTTTTTTCGATGAAAGTTCTTATTCGACTGATTCTGATATTTTTCAAATATAAAATTTTTCTATCGATAATTTATTTTTAAAATTTCTAAAATATATTAATATAGTATTTGAAATATCTACAGAATTTACAAGATGATTTCCATAATCGTACTTAACCTGTATGTTTAAAACCGTATTCGAAAACCATATTTAGAAATTCCTCAGAAGAAATGATGCCAATTAAAAAAAGGGTCAATTTTATTCATTGTCACGTTGTTGTTTTTTCCCCTCTTTTTCATATAACATGAATTTCTAATATTTTGTTTTCTATATATCTTTGCATACTGGAATAGTCAATATGATTTAATAACTAAAAAGTAGTATGTTTTTTCAAGAATATTATTTGTTTGTAACATGTAATTTGAAAAGAAAAATGCATGTTCAAACGCAATTACTTTTTTCAAATATAATATATTTTTTTAAAAATTCCAAAACATATTTATATATCAAGAGAAATATCTATAGAATGTACTGACTGATTTTTATAATAATACTCCCATTAGAAAATTTAATTTGAGTGTAAAAAAAATGCGGTATCGTAGACCGCACCTCCCCAGTTAAGGGTTAAAATCTTTTACATAATTCATAATATATTTGAATTAATTTAAAAAGTTATTCAATTAAAAGCAATTTAAATATTACTTACATATCACTAAATCACACTTAAAATATCACTGAAATCATTAAAATATTTGCAAACTTGTTCAAATGTATAAAAAATATTTATTATTAATTATCAAAGAACACATATATTCAACAATAAAAATTACTCTTTTTAATTCTCGTTAATCTTTTATTATGCCCCTTTAGGAAACAAAATGAAATCTTTTTCTTAAATAATTTCACTCCAGAAAGACCCCTCGATAAAAAAATTAGTACAAAGGTCTTAAAAGGATCTATATCGACATAAACAATGAATAAGATACATTTTGAGTTAATGTCTTTCAATGCATAAAATGTCGCTATTCTGCCATTTTTGGTGTTTTTCTTCTGAAAAATCCACATTATATGACTCAATATCAGTTTTCTAATATTAACTACCATTTGTGCTTCATCTTTGCACCGTTTGGAATGTACCTCGATATGAGAAGCGCTAGACACCAATTTCCGTTTTTTGAACATTTTCTCTCCAACTCTCCAAGTATGACCAATATAAAGACTCCTTAACTTCCGAGAAAACCGCAACTTTGATGGTGAATAACTAACCATAAAGCCGAGGCGGTTTAGGGACCATCCACCAAAATACGAAATTTAAAGATGCATTTTATTCAATCGATTGTTTGGTTCAGTAAAGAGTAATGGATTCAAAAATGTGAAAAATGAATTTTATTGCATCTAAATATCTGTCCAGACTTTCAATAAGATTTTTAAAAATTTTCGAATATATTACAATATATTAAAAAATAAATGCATCAAGTAATGCAAATCAGTAATTTTCATTTATCCATAACTGAAACTCAAAATATTCCTATTCAAAAAGCTATAAGATTAAAAAATCACTGTTATTTTAATTTCCAATTTACAAATTTAATCAGAACGAGGCAAAATTATTGAAAAGCTGATTTTATAGAATCAGGTAGTGTTGAATACTGTTTCTTATAAGTACTAATTCATCAAAATGTTCCAAGGCCACGAAATGCATTTTTTAATTTTTTATTTTAACGTAAAGAATTATTGAAATAGTTTTTAAAAAAAAATTGAAATTGATCATGAAGGAAATTCTGTGCTATGATAAAGAATTGACAAATTGTCTGTGTGTACCTTCAATAATATTTTTTTCTTTGTTTCCAAATACAGAAAAAAATGATGCATTGAAAATTTTCAGAATAAATATAAAATGACAAGAATCAATTTCAATATTGATAAAATAATGATACATTAATTTTATTATCATTATTTTTAGAGAAAAAAAACATTAAACAAGGCCTTTAAATATGTATTGTCTACTTAAGTGCTTATTTTAACCAAAGAACAAACATATGTGACATTTCTCTATGTATAGTTTTAATCCAAATACTGATATTCAAAAAACTCATAAATATGGTCATAATTTTAACATGCCAATTATTTCTACCTCTTCTGAGACACGAATTGCTGAATAGTGCATATTCGTTAAAATAGAACATTAAAAATAAGAATGTTTATCAGCTCAAAACATGTCACTGTTTATAATCATCATAAGCCTTTCCGAGCAGTTCTGTTTTTTGCCAAACTGTTGCAGCCTTAAAAGAATGTGTAGTCAGTCAATTTTCAGTTACTTGAGCTTAGCAAGTTTAAAGGCCTTCACACACGTTTTATCTGAAGACTGAGTGTGATATGATGAATGATAAAGTAAATAAACTATTACTGATTAAGTTTTGATCATAGGATTTGAACGTGTTCGACAAGCATTCCCAGAATCCACCAGCATCTGTCGTACCACCACTTCCAAACGTATGATTAAAGTATTTCAAAACAGATTGCAGCGCAGCTATCGTCTGCAAAAGCAGGATTTTGATTTCGTTGCCACAAAAGGAAGTGGTAAAAAAATCTCTGACCTTTGTGCTAAATAATAATGATAGGGATTTCGAAATGGTGTTCCGTTATTAATATGTAATCATGATGTTTCACGGGTATCTAAAATAATGGTTATTCAACATTTGTGTTAAGATTACAGAAAAGTATTCCAAAATATCTTTTTTCATGTCAAATCCTTTCTCTCGTAAAAGATTCGAATGAGATAATTAACTTTGGTGACAACTTCTGAGATAATTTATAATAATTATAATTAATGGATAATTTTCGAGGTTAAGATCAATCGCAAAGAGTGTTGTGTAAAGACAAAGGACTTTAAGACCTTCATTCATAGATTTTATGTATGAAATAAAATGATTCATCCATTTAACAAAAACATAGGATTAAACCCACTCAGAATGATTTAATCAGATATTCATCCATATATTTTGAGAATAAATTCCATCAAAGAAATATTAATTTTTGGAAAACACAATCAATGCAAATACAAAGATAACAAAAGTCCAAATATCTCAATTGGTTCATGATAATCACATTTTGATGTAGAAAATTATTACAGCAGCAGTAAAAAGAAATGACTTTATTTTTCAGTAACTATAGTGGAATCAAAATATCAATATGGGGATAAACTATGAAATTTATTTAACTCCAAATGTGTAATATTTTGTTATTAGTGTATAGTAAAACTATTGAAACACCAAAAAAAAGGAGAGAAATGATAGCACTATGAATAATCTTTACTTTAAAGATAATTCAAGAAATGATCTGGAAATCGCATCTTCTATTTAATAAAACAATCGTATGTGTTTATTGTTTTCTCTTGCCTCACCAAGACCAATAAAAGTACTTCCAAAATATAAAATTGTGAATTTCGAAAATGAAAGATTTTATTACAGATTCAATTTAACTGGCTGGTTTATAGTTCTCAAAAATATTATTTATTGGTCGCATGTAATCTTATTGAAAAATGGAATCCGTTAAAAATGATGATATGAAAACCTTTTCAGGAGTTAGGAAAACTCTTTTTGAGTTAACATGAGAAATTATTCATACAGAAAAAGTTAAGTTTGGAAGACCTTAGATATGATAGGAAAAAGTAGTAGCATTAAGCTCATTCCCTAAAAATTTCCCGAAGCCCTTATTTCCGATTTATTTTAAATTCCCTCCATTTCTTTGGTAAACATCTCTCATGAAGCATATGAAATATTAAATCATTCATTCAAAACTCATAAATAAATAAAATATGGAAGATATCAAGCATTTCAATAAATTATAATGCAAAATGAAATTCAGATTCCAGGTACACAAGATATGCATAAAATATCTCGAATAATAAATGGAAGTTCCCCAACACTACGAAAGTATGGTATTTTATTTAAATTATACATTCAAGTTTCAAATGTGTATGTTCTTTTTTTAAATCCATGCAGTAGAATTTACTTTTCTAGAACTTTTGAAATATGTGTTTTTAAGGGAATTCTAATTGATTACTAATTAAATTTCCAAGCATTCCAAGTTCAGCCACCACTGAAAAAATTAAATAATTAATAAAAATTACTCACTGCTAAAAATAAGCGTATACATTTAAAATTTTTGAATTTTTAGTACTTTAATGATTTTATTAACTATCTAAGAAGACTCTAAGAATTATTTAAAAGTAATAAGTTCGAATAAAAATAACGCAAGGAAAAACGGTAAAACTTGTGTACCTTTTTTTCTTGTAACTGGATTCTATCAATATGTGCTAAGGAATTTTTTTATTCAACGTTGATTTTATGTTTGATTGCTCATCTCTTCATATAGAAAACTACCTACTTTCTCAATTTAGAAGCAATTAAGGGCTTTTGGATCTGAATATTTCCGATTTTATCATAAATATAAAGAAATGTGAACATTAAACTTTTAACTCCTTACAATTCTTATTTATAATTTTAATACAACTTTTCAATAATGTATGTCTTATGATAAATATTGAAATTTAACTATTGGGTTGTTCGGAAAGTAATTTCGTTTTTTCCCGACAAAGGATTTATTTATTTATTTATTTATTTATTTTGCACACCCAACTTCACATTTAAGCCGTATAATTTTTATATGCTTTGAGAGCTCATAGACCAAGTCTTGTGTGTGAAAAATTCCAATGAATTCTACGCAGTAGTTTTTGGTTGGTGTCCTTTTAAATATGGAGAGCGATAAGCAGCATTTTCGACATATCTTGCTGTTTTACTACAGAAAGGGTAAAAATGCTGTTCAAGTCAGAAAGAAATAGACTGATTTGTATGGAGAAGGTGTGTTGATAGTACGTCAGTGCCAGAACTGGTTCGCTCAATTTTTTAGACGGTAAAACCTTCATCTCAAATGAGGAGGTCAAAAACCACCTCGATCCGTTTTTTGGCAGCAAAGACCAAAACATTTATGAGCGTGGAATGATGCTACTACCAGAAAGATGGCAAAAGGTGTTGGATCAGAACGGCCAACATATAATTTAATAAAGTATTTGTTTATTATACGAAAACTGTCTTTCATTTCCACACAAAAAGAAAACGAAATTACTTTCCGAACAACCCAATATATACAGACATATATTAGTTGAACAGAAAAAGGATTTCTTATGATCAATTATGTTGATATACATGTGTAAGTACTTGTTTGTAAGATGATGAATCATATCAAATTTACTTTTTCATTGATACTTGATGTTTCCAATTCTCATTAGTCTAAAAATATCTTATTTGTTAATTTTTGGGAAAATGTCCATTTCATTCACATCTACACTAAAATCCTTTTTCTTTTCGTGGCATTTCCCTACTATTATCGATTAAAATACCGCTTCATTTGCATAGTGTAATGAGTTTCATGATATTTTAGGCAAGATTTCACTTTTTCAGAAATTTTATTCGTATCTACGGTCAAGGAAACATCAAGACAATATTGAAAAACCCTGTTCTTCGTCTCATGCACATATGAACTTGTATATACAGAACTATACATCTATAAACTTATGGTACACTAATATAAATCTACCATTAGAGTGGTATCTCTTAAGAAACATTTTATGAGATTTTGAACAATTTTTAAATTATCAAAATATACTGCATTTATCATGAAAAATATACATTTTTAAGCATTTCTGTCGAATGAGCGATTTTATTGAATAGTTCATGTTATTCTTCGCTCAAAATGCAGCAAATTGACTATCATGAGTTAGACATCGATAAATTGGTGTGTCTAAAAGGTGAAGACAAGAAAAGGAACTAAGTAACTAAAAATTCGATAAGTTTCAATTGATCATTATTCAGAATTACAGAATCCTTCCTAAAACTTTGAAAATCCATTATAGAATATATGTCATTACATTGAAGTGGTTGAACTCAAGGAGATTTCAAATATCGTCTTCTTCAATTTAAAACGGTTCGAACATGTAAGATTTGTAATAAATAGGCTTCAAGTATGTCCTCGCAGGCAACATATGCGTTATAAAAGTTTATATAACGAAGTGTTGTTTATTTTCCATGCTTTTCTATTGATTATGATTCAAAATTAAGAAATTCGTCTGAAATTAAACTTCATGTTTCTACTAAAATTCAACTTCATAGAATAAACGTCAGCGTAACGTTTAAGCTGATTCGTCATTTCCTTCAGATGATCTCAATTTAAAATTCAAAAATTCATCCTAAACTAAATTTCTGATAGTTACTTAATATGACATTAATAAGATGAACCTTTATTCCCTTAAAAATACAAATGCAAAAAAAATATCCCTATTAATATTAGTTCATCTCGGAAGTAGAGTAAATATCCTTTTATTCCTATGTCCTTTTTCTTATCTATGTGAGTAATGGTCAAGGTCAAAATATATTTTACTTTGGAACATCCGCTGGAACCATGAAAAAAATAAATCACCCTTTATCCGATATTACCTTCTTTCATTAGCGTAATTAATTTTTTTCCTCACCCTTAATTATAAGTATGATGGCTTTTCTCTACATGAACGATGCAGAAATTTCCAAAATTAATCTCTTTCATACTGCCACTACACTAAAACTAATTATTTTTGGTTTTTAACTAATATTTTATACTCGTTTATGAAGACAAGTGAATAAAATTTTGTACATCCCTGTTAAGCGCTAATTTTTCATGTCTTTCTTCTACTAATTTTTTTCCAAAGTAAGACTACTTTTTTGCTAAGCAAATGCATATACGTGCCGTGCATGGGAATACATTTATTGTCATCATTTCAAGCAAAACATGAAATATTTGTATGAATTAACTTTAATACTATGAGTCTGAATAAAAAAAATCGAACTTGTAAAATTCTGATTTTCAAAAAAAAATGGACAAATACATGCTGTTTCTAAGAAATTTGTTTCTAATAATTGTCCTTCTTAAGTTGATTTTGATTTTACATTTTTTGAAAGATTAGATAAAAACACTTAAAAAATGGCACTCGTTTTCTGTTACAATCTGTATTGCTATTCGTCAACTTATTAAAATTACTTGAAATATGAGTAGAATTATATTTTTTCAGCCCTTACAAATCATGAAACCTCGCAAATTTAAACTGCTGATTAAATTTAAGACCCAATGCAATACAGAATTAAATACTGATGAGATGGTTCCTCATCTGAAAATAAAAGGATTCTATCACAATTATTATTACTTGATGGTAATTAGTTTTTAAGTTTTCTTAATTAATCAATTTTTTTACTTAAATATCTACGTCAATTCATTTTTTGTTGTTTTATTAAACTCTTTTTTTATCTTTAGAAGCTCCCTTTTTATAAAATATATTCTACTGATTCAGCATGTACCTTTCTAGCATATTTTCACTTGAATTATTTCTGAATTTTATGCATTTTAGTTTGATGTGCCGGAGCAAAATCGAATTTTTCGATCAATTACTTCTTGGGTTAACGTGGGATTAATATGGCAGCGCTCCAATTAAGCAATTTATTGGACATTTTTGTCATTCTAAAGAATTTGCTCTTTTAATAATGTGACACAGAGGAATATTTTTCAAACTTCATAAAAGATTATTTGTTTCATAAATTTTTATGATGGAAAAAAAATGTGAAATATTATCATTATATTCTACAGAGTTCACGAAAGGCGACTCCACCATAGTCTTAACTTACGAAGATTGTTTTAGCTGTGAAATAAATAGAATATTGAAATTCAGAGTAATGAGAACCAGATATTCTACAATGAAATTTCACAAATACACCTTTATAGGGTTTCTTAAGATGATTTTGTATGAAGAACATAAAAAAAAATTGAGAACAATTAAAATTAAGCTAAAGTGTCAAAAAAATCTACGAAATCGGCTGTATTGTTTATGAATTATGAAATATTAATAAAATTTGATATGAGAGGTGCATTTTAAAAGGAATGATATAAACAAAGAGATGCAATTACAAAAATGTTTCTTTAAAAATTACCAAATAAAAAAGAAAAATAAACTATAGAGAGTAAGCCTTCTTGTGGCATATCAATTTTTCTCAGTCGTTCACATTGGTACAGAAGTCGCACTTGGATATATCAGTTGTTTACAGTCTATAGGATTCCCCCTACCTCCTATCGACCTTGAAAAGTAACAAACAAACTAAAGATTTTTCCCCATGGTGACTGAACACTAAAATATTGTTCCTTCTTCCCTAAACCATCCGATGCCAAAGTGCGCGTACGCCATAATAATCTCCAGAATGTTTATTCTTGGTATACTCACACTAGGCTTATTACTGCATCACAGGAAATCAATTTTCATATTTCCCTCGACATCAAATCCGATATATCCAGATATGTTCGATTCTCTATCATTCACTATAAGTTTGCTCGTTTAGTTTATTGATGATGCAAATATAGATAAAAGTATTCATCACAATGGAGTGCATCCATTAGTTAGCCCTGCTGCTTCTTTTGGATTCAGAATCCTCACTAACTCGTGTGCATCCCTTTTGTACTTCTAAAAATAAATTTATTAAACTTCTGCAGATTACTAAAAAAAACTGATTGATTCAAGCTGATTAAAGTTGTTGTGAAAGTAGGTAAATAAAGAAAGGTTTGGTTACAAGTGTTTGGACGTACTTTCTTGTTAATAAGGGAACAACAATTATCGAAAGTAATATGTAGATCTCCTATATGATTCAAAGGATGCATTACTCTAAAAAATATCACCTAACATAAAGGCGATAAACATTTTCATCTCTTTCCAAGGTTAAATTACTGACCATTAATGTCATCTAAAACTATGTACAAGCATGCCTTACATTGAACCTTGTACCAAAAAACTCAGGCTGTCTTACTTTACACGAGATTATTTTGATAAATTGCAGATATAGTTCTATCTCGAGCAAAAAGCATTGGGGAAAATTAGAAGTTTTGACATTCTTATTAAATATATCTTCATATTAGTTGTGGCATTCCTCAAATGAATTTATTTTCTTTGCAGAAGAAACCATTTTATTAGTTCTAGTTTTAGCAATCTTGAATATTTTATGCTATAAATGCTGCTTCAGATTGATTGATTTGTGCTTTTTAACACAAGGGCTATTTTTGGCTATATTGCACCGAACTGCTACATAAGGAATAAAAGAGAAAATACCTAAGGAATAAAAGTGATACTAGCCAAGTATTTATAACGGATACAAATTTTATTCATTCTCACGAATACAGCTAAGGGAAATAAACGTTCTTTGAACGAGTTTAATGTATCAGAATCATAGATTGATATCTAACCAAATTTAATTTCAACAACATGATATTAAGAAATTATAATATATTCAAATTTTTAGAAAAAAAAAGAAAATAATAATGTGGGAATAACAGTATTTTGTTAAAAAAAAACTTTGTTACGCAAGCTAAGCAATATCAAATTACTTATTCAGTAGATACTTCTTTAAAGTAATTTTAAACATCTTCAATCGATTGTTTTAACCATTAGGAAATGATATTCTATTACATTTTAACGAATTATTACCTTATAAAATGTTTCATATTTAGTGGTATGAAATTAATATTCCCAAATTTTACAGCACGGAAGCAATATTACTAATTATAGCTGAAGTCAATTTCTTTAATTATGAAATGGAAATAAACTATTAAATAAAATAATAATTATCACATACGTAATGAAAAAAGTTTTCTTTTTTATCCAAATTGTAAACAATACTGATATCTAATTTCTAATATGTTTTTTGTATTCTTAAGTTTGATTTTTAGTTTGACATAGAAATAATTTTTCTTTAACAAAAAATGGTCTCTGAAAATAATTATATAATATGGTCTCAAAGGTAATCACCAAGGTATCATTCACCCTCCATCCATTCAGCCTCCCTAAGAGCTACTTGTAAAACTCTCTTCCTTACTCTCTTCCTTACAATAACACTAAATCCTCCAGGAATCAGTATAATAGATTCAAATCAATATTTAATTCCATATATGAATATTAAATTACACATTTTAAGCGTTATATCCACAAAATTTAATTGAATTGAACGAAATTCAATTAAATATTCTTTCAAAAGCAGACTCATTTTTAAATCAAGTGTGAAAAAGTAAATTTACTATAAACTATAAAAATTATATTAGTCCAGTTAAATCTTTGAAATACTTTACTTTTATGAAAATAATTTTTAATTCAAACTTTCATTTTTCAACATTTTATTTAATATAGTAATTTCAATAAGTAAAAAATTAAAAAATAAATGCAAAGAACTGCAAGTAAATATCAGTGGAAACCAACATTAAAATATAAAACAGTATAGAAAATATCGTTCATTCAGCAAGATCTTCTCTCCCAAAAATATACGGAACAAATTTAAAAGCTCAGAAAAATTTCAAAAATTTTTTGAAATAATTAAAGAAATAACTTACGAAATAATTAAAGGAGTCATTAGAAAAAAAATTAAAAGTTTAAGTATAAAAATTAACAATCAATGTGTTTTACAAAGCAAAAAAGGGTGTTTTTAAGGACATTCCGTCTAATTCTAAGCTGTAACACCCTTTTCTAATTATTTGATCTCTATAGAAACTACTCTTAATCTCCTTCTTTACAATTTACTCTTCAATATATTGTATGTATGTAATGCAATGTATGTATTATGTAATGTAGTGTATGTAATGTATGTATTATACAATGTA
>JAPMOR010002623.1:3001-34512 GCA_026543865.1 Argiope aurantia
TCTTATTGGAAACATTAACTGTCAGGATGCCGAAACTAGAATCATCGTTTTATGTATGAGCTATCAATAGTGACGAGGATTTTTGAATAACAATTTACAATTAATTTTCACTCATTTAACAAAGTCATCAGCAATTTATGAAAAATTATTTAATGACTGAATAAAATAAAGATTTTGGGGAAAATCAGAGAATGTTTTGAAATTTGAAAAAGTGAATTCTAAACAAATTACAGAACCTGAAAGCTGGTTTTATATTTTAATTTCCGGAGAGGCATCGCTTTTGGTTGGTTTTCGTTTGGTTGAAGTTGTTCGATATTTTTTGAGTTTATGTTTTATTTGTTTTGTTCTCAAGTCCACTTTTTCTTTCATTTCTGTTTTATCTCATTTACAATGAATTCCTCTTTATTCAATTTAATTGAAGCTTTGAAAACTTCTGCCATCCATTATTATGTATTATATATTTATTTTATATTATTATTTCAAAACGTGCATTCTGATGTGGGCTATTTTATATTTAATAATTCTTGCACCAAAAATTGGATGTTGTAGAATGGCTTTGCTTGTGATTTGTCTAATAGTATTTTTTTTTGTTATTTGCATATTTTAACCATATCGTGTGCATTTGAATTCTTTTCAAGTTATCGCATTTTTAAAATGTATTAAACTTTCTTATATGTTTTAATTAACAATATTTAATTAAAACAGTATAAAACTATTTGTATTTTGTTGATAGTATAAATATGCAGTACTTCTTATAATATTTGATACAATTTCGAAAATTCATGTAGTCTGCTGGCTTCTTTTCGAATGCTGAATTGAAATGGACACCATAAGAAAGACATCCTCTATTAAAAATTTAAATATTGTTACCGGAAATCCAAAATTTGTCTTGGGACGTGCAGTAAGAGTCCAATAGGCTGAGTAGCAAATAAAAACTTTTTTTCCCAGATTTGAAAGTATGAATTCACAAAAGCAAAACAGAGATCAAGCGAAAACAAACGGCACTCGTAACAAACAACAGTATTGTTACGAATCCGTAATGCTGCTTCTCAGCATGGTTGGTTCCATCATCGGAAAGATTGTTTTACAGTCATCTGTATTGGACGGAGTCCGGGTGCCGCGTCGGAGGTCCCAGAGCTTGGCAACCAATTGACGACTTAACGAAGAATTTGGCGACTTTGGCGCCAAAATAGATTATACCCGAAACATCGAGAATTTTCCCGATCCGTCCAGTAGGAACCGAGTAGAACGCCTCGAACGTTCCTGATTGGTTGAGAGGCTTCTAGCCTACCACCTCCTGAGACTTATAAAAGAAGTCAGACTGTGCTGCCAGAGAGTAGTAGTCAGAGCAGCGTCGAAGTAGAGTGGTCGTTGTCGGAACGACAGAGAAGAGTAGTCGGAATCGACAGTGAAGAACTGGTCTTCCAGGGATTAGCAGAGCAGCGACGGAGTCAAGTTAGTGCTGAACTAAACTGTGCGCTACTGTCTGCAGTAGAATCTGGTTGTATGCTGTTGCATGCTGCACGTCTTGGCTGAAGATAATCGTCTTCTATGCTGTATGTATATAGTTGTCGTTTTTGTGCTGTCCTGTGTGTCTTCGTGTAAATAAACGTCGTTGTTTCTTTTTCTACTGCCGCCTGCTGATTGAGCGTTCTCCACACCATATCACTTCCACTATCCAAACGAACCCTGGTAAAATTCGTAACAGTATACATGCAGCAAATCAGTAATAAAACCGTAACAGCAGAAAGCGCTCAGAGAGAGTCTCTTGGATGAACTACTCTCTGGAGCCGACTCTCAGCTGTCTTTCAACTTTCTATAGTGACCGGCCGAAGAAGCTCCTGGATAGATATCATAACTTCACTTCTAGTCGATATATCTGCAAAATTCCAGCAATGTCCGGAATTTTAATTTTGGTGCCAAAGTCGCCAAATGACTGCCAAGTCCACTGGTTTGGCATCTATTGAGCAGCCGTTCGACTTACCGGTAAAACTCTCTTCCTTACCAAGAAAGCGAGGTGCAAGGGTTACGAATGCGTAAAAATATATTGTAAGCGCGAGTGAAAGAAAGAAAATCCTTTCTATCAGTGCCTCGTTCTTTTAACAATCTTTGTGTTTCAGCTCATATATTTCATTAAAAGGTGAGCTATTTTTTAATCAACTAATAAAAATATGTTTACAAATTTTTTATTAAATTTATTTTTACTCTTTCTTAAGTTAAACAATAACTTTTCTGTAAATTTAAAAGAATAAGTTGTTAAAAATTATTTATCTTATTCGGCGAGAAGCAAATTTACATAATCGTCGAATTCTGCTTTCACAAAATGATTGCATATTACGGAACAAAACTGTGATTTAAATGCACGCTTTTGTTCACTTTTCCCAAAGTTGCTTGAATTGCGATGGTAGCTTCATTAGACGAATTGTATACGGGTAAGTGTGCTTTAGAATATGTTGTTGAAGGGAGAATTAATTTTAGAGCAAGTTGTAAGAATTTTAATTAATGAATGTTACATTCAAATAAAAGATGAAACTTCCTTCCTAGACCAGGGTTGTTAGTTTAATAGCTTTCATTTAAAAGCATTTACAACTTCAGCGTTTAAGCGTGCTTGTTTGAAGGTGATTAAATGTTTCTCATCTCGAAATCTTGGGGACAACTTTCAACGATTCTCTCATTATGTTTATAGAATAAGTTTGAAGCAATACTCTTTTGTTCATGTTTTTAATTTATTACTTCAAATTATTCGTAGGAAGTGTCAAAGATTACTTCAAAACTAATGAAGTGAAATGAATGAGGGCAGAAAAATGAAGATAAATTTTAAATTGTAAAAACGTCCTAACTGTAATCATAAAAATGAAATTACAAATATTACACAGGCTTGAAATCATTTTTTTTTCTTCTCAAATATATTCTCTCAAAGTAAGTATGGATGACCAGTCGAATGGAATTAGAATTTATTTAAATTAATGGATTTATTGGTTATTAATTTCTGAAAATATTAATTATTTTGAAAATAAATTGATGTATCTTTAGTGGAAATACGCAAGTGTTGAAAATTTTAACCTTCTGATAGATCAAGAAGTCTATGAAAATGAACGAATTATTCAATTTCAGCCTATAAATATGAAAACATTGTTTAAAAAGTCTAAAAAAGGAAACAAATATATTTTTTAATTTGTTGTAGCATTTCCGAATGAAATCAAAATATTGTTAAGAAACTTTGTAAATCTCTTCAATCATGCATTCAATTTTTTTTTCAAATTTAAAAGCTGAAATAGATTGCAAATGATTTTATTTCAAGTCGGATAAAATTGTACTTTCTTTTAGTAGATGTTAAATGTTAATAAGAAGGAACGTAAGCAAACTTTAAAAAATTAAGTGACACATGTCGTATTACGGTTCACGAATTGTGCAGGAACGGATGCTTTGATTTCAATCCATGCTGTAGAATGAATGCTCACTGAATTTGTTGAAACGCAAATACTTCTAATACCGCTAAATGTGACGTATTCAAATCGTCTTTCCTTACGCTGGGTGTTAAAAACTTTCTATTCGTACCAAAAATTGCTGTAACAAGTCTCTATTGATGCTAGCAATATAAGTCGTGATGCAGGTTTACATACTAGTGATAATCATTGGATAGGAGGTACAAACACGTGATCAACCTTGTAATCACCTTGTAAGAGATGGGTGTATCCTTTCCGGATCTCTGCAAGAACATAAAGCAGTACATCAGATCGTTGTACAATAAGGCCAAGCATTTCATTTTCACAGCAGGAATTAAAATGGTGGATGTCAAATACAATTCACTAAAAAAAAAAATCAAATTTCAATGTGCCGAAAATTCCCTTATCAATGTCCTTCTCTAAAACACTCTCTACCAAGCATGTCTTCGATCTCTGGAATGACTCCCACCATGGGGTTGCTCTTAAGGATATCAAGAGATTTACTTCTCTCTTTCTCTTTCTTCAATTAAGTAATAGTTGAAGTTTCAAGGTCGATTCCACTTTTGATGCCAAACAAATCCATAGGATCAAATCTGGAAACTTACGACCCATTTCTGAAAGTTTGGACCCATATTTGAAAAATTCAGCATCTGATTAATGTGACATAGTTTGTTTTATTACAGTAAAAAAACAAGGTGTAGTTTTTTCTATAAAGGAGTGCGTTGTAGAATTATCAACCGCGTTATTTGAAATAATTGCTTCCTTAAGCTTTTACAATCATGGATATTTGAACGAGGTTTTGCAAGAATCGAAGTTCTCACTTTTTGAAAAGGTCGACTGCGGAAAATTACTGCGGATCTGATATGTCGGTTCTGTTCATAACATTAAGATTGACTAAAAAAAATTATCACCATATGTTTGATGTAGCATCTAAATCAAACTGAATGCTTTTAATAATCTGAATGCTTTTTTTTGCTAAATTCCTGCACAGACTTGTTTTACAATTTTGAGAAGAGAAAAAAAAATCCAAACTTGTACAATATATCACTGCATTTCTTTTCTCTTAAAATAGAGACAAAATGACCCAAAATATTCTGAGGAAAGCTTTAAATCTGACGTTAGCAATGTCATTACAACAATATTTCCAAAATGACGCTTTCAAGATTTCATTTAAAAACTCAGAATGGCACGAAGTTAATGGATGAATGTGGATCTCGCTGTCTCTGAATCTCACTTAAATAATGTGATTGACCTATCCAATAGTTAAAAGTTAAATTTCTGAACATACTACAAACTCCAAGCATTTTATTTGGAAATTCTGATCACGCAAAAAATAAAAAGTTTGAAGGAAAATCCAAACAAATATTGACAGAAAAAATAACGTTTCCTTTCCGATTTATCGACATTGGAAAGTTACAAATGAAACGAATCTTAAACGAATGCTCCGTCACTAACACATCCAAACAGAAAAAGAAACCTCTCCATCAAAATCTCGAACAGTTTTGTTTAATGTATCACGAAAAAAAAAAAAAAAAAAAAAAAGGAAAAAAAAAATACAGAAAAGGAAACGATCGAATACTAATTTTTTTTTTTTTTTGCTTAGAAGTCAGACGTGTGAAGTGAAGCATTATTGGATCCGAGAAACCCGAAGAACCGAAAGATCCCGATGGAAACTTTGAATGTCGATATCCGCCGAACACTTCCGAAATATATTTCAGCAGCCATTCATCAAAAACGACATGACTGAAGGAAAAATTCTTCACCTGAAATTTTCTCGTTTCATACTTTTTATATTTCGACTTTCTTTTTCTCCCTCCTCCCCCCTCCTTTCTCTTAACCATTATGGGTCCTCTAAGGTTGGTTTATGATGTAATAGCACGGAACGTTTGCGAATCGTAAATCTTTTCTGAGCTGCCGGTGGCAACGGATATTAAGAGACACACGGAGAAGCGCCATCTGGTGGAGATGAAAAGTGGTCCTGTCGACACGCTGGAGGACATCGAAGGATATTGAACGTTTATTATTGAAGCGGGACATCTCCAGAATGAAAAGAAAAACGATTATGGCGGATTCTCGATGGGATTCTACATTTCTTCCTCCGTAAATCTTCGAAAAAGAAACATTTATATCTTACGTCTTTTCAGTCGGATGTAAAAACAGAAGAAGCAACACACTGAATGCCAAATTCTGGCAAAGCATATGCTTATTTAAATAGTTAAAAAACTGTCATTAAAATTATTAAATACAAATGGATATCAACAATTATAAGCAAATAAAATGACATTCAATACTTTTTTTAAAATCAGTTTACCACTGCAGAAATGTTTGTGTCATTCTTATTTGAATAATGCGACCCATTTTTAGAGATATAGACTATTTGCATCAAGGCATAACTGATTAATGAAAACATTTTATTCTTCTGATGTCAGTCATTTGTGTGAAAATAACAGTAACGAAAGCCGGATATCACGTGATACAGATTTATTCACTCTGATTCGAATAATACGAAATAATACGAACTTTAGTAAGAGTATAGGTAGAATCCAAAACAAACCAACCCTTTGTATGAACTTGAACTGTCCGTTTTATCTTTTCCTTCAAAATAAAGTAAAGGAGGTGCGGAAACTCGGTTTGATTTGCATGCAGGTAATAAACTAAACAGTGCTATGAGCAAGAATAGAATGTTCTAAAAAAAGGGGAGCAGGCGCTTATGTGCGTAAATACTGCATCTGCAGGCATGCATCCGACCACAAAGTTCATTAAACAAGGTGAGCAACGGGCTTGAAGGGGAATCCGATTATAAAAAGTTTACAAATGGAATTTTTAAACTTTGCAAAGCGTTGATGTACCTGAAAAATACTTCTCCTATAATCATCTTTGCAAACACAAATTTCGCCGTAGGATTGACAAAATTTTCAAAGATATTAAAATGCAAATATTTTGACATAGATTGCTCTTTCGTACTTCAGAAAAAAAAAAGTCCCCCTCACCCCAACATTATTTTATTATCGATCATCGCATATGGAAATAAAAAAAATACGGTTTTAAAGATAACAATAAATGTTAGAAGATTCTACGACAAAATTGTTCATAAAAGAATTGTCTACATATTTAAAATTTCAAAAACTTTGAAATTTTCGCTGGAATCAGCTATTTTTATATTGCTATGAATATATTTTTCATGGATGATTACACGATGTATAAATTTTGGCTAATATGATATGATTGTGTTGGGAGATATTTGACATTTTTTATGTTAAGGGGTCGTTTCTATATAGATGTGTAAAACTCAAGATATTCTCAGGAGTCATTAATAGTACTTTTATTTTTACGATACTTTAAATGTTTCTGAAGTTTTCTAAATGAAAATTTAGGATTAATATGAACATTTTCGGTAAAAGTTTGATTCGTTTCCGAAAAAAAAAAGTATTCAAGAGCCTTGAAAGTTTTTCTAAATTGTATCTGAGTCTGAATCGTCATTAGACTGAAAGCACTAAAATAAATATTAAAAAAATGTTGCATGAAGGAAATAAATATAAATAAATATATCATTTATTGGTTGAAAGGAATATTAATTTTAGTGTTAAAATTGATAATTTGCAGATAGAGGAAAAAAAAATCTACTCATTTTGAGTCCCACTTAAATGACGGGCTGGCGGATTCCCTCAGGAGCCCATCTTTAGATGTGACAGGCTTCGCGACCCCCATTCACCCTAGTAATAGGGTCTGTTTTCCAGGTCCTCACCTGCTACTTTTTGCTTTATTTATTCCTCACCTCGACGGCAAAAGAGCTCTCCATATCACTACACTGTTTGCTCCTTGCTTTTCAATGATAGCCAAAAATCAATGCATTTTCCCTTCGTGAATGCACTGTGGTCCCTGCTGTATCAATCGGCCGGTACCCAGCCACCTGACTGGCTAATCTTCAAAGGATAAGCAAAGGAATCATTTCTTGGGTGGCAGTAGGGACGGGCACTATTCCCGGAATCTGAGGTTTCAGCTGGTACTAAGATAAGTGCTGAGGGTGGGGATGCTTAGAGCCAATACCTGTCTTCCATTGTTGGACTCCGCGTTGGGTAATGCCGTCGGATTTGAATACCTTTTGATATCATATGGCTAACCTGTTCCCTCCAGTGGGTACCAGAATACCTTTAATTTTTCATTAAATAAATATATTTTTTTTTCGCTATAAAGCGCAACTTTCAACAAACTGAAACTTTCCGTACCGTTTCATCATTTTTATTTCAAAAGATATCACTAACAGTATTGGTGACGTTACGTCCATTAAAAAGATCCGTTCTGGGAACTTGCTTATAGAGTTTTGATCATCATCATTGCACATTCCACACTAAATACTTCAAAATGTTTCATTGGCTGTGGTGAACTTTTCAGGACTTCCGCAGATGGAACAGTTCAGGATTTCAAGTCTCAAGGAGTAATCAATATTTGGCGTATTGAAATGGGAAGGGAGGGAAATCTCATCGACGCAAAACACCTTATCCCAAATTTCCATTCACCAAAACCATCTCAGCGTATTAAAGTGGGCTATTTGAACTTAGTCAACTAACCCCGCTTCGTTGATTTACTTGCTTGCGCTTTGGGCATTCAAAAGCTGTTTAATGTAGAATCTTTATTTTTGCCTGTCGTGGTGAAATGAGCCCCGACACTCAGCAATGAGAACCATAAGAAATGCGCTTAAACGGAGGGAAATCATGCCTCTTTTTCCCGCTCTTGTTCACCTTTCAAAAGAGGTCATCTCTCTCAAAATTAAACTATAAATGTCTTATTCTGAAACTAAGCAAATATTCAAAACTCAAATGCCTATAAATGGAACTAGCTACTCATTTGTAATGAAGAGACCTTTCTCTCTGGCAGACAGGTAACCAAAACCTGCTGGCAAATCCTGTGACATTTCTTTTTCAGGAATACAGCCACTAATGAGACGCATTCTGATACTAAGGTTGCGAAAAAAAGACATCTAAAAACAACTAATACATGCAATTGATAACGAAAACCCATTAGATTCAGGAAGGGGGGAAAACCCCGCAAGGTTTGAACAATCTCGCCGTTAGAGGCATCAACTTCTGTCGCTGTGGATGTGAAAGATTTTCATATTTTAACAGATTCAAATGATCTTAAAGTTTCTAATGCGGGGAAAATTTTGTTTGTAAGCTACGGTTCTGAAACAATGCTAAAAGGCACTCCTTCTAAACACAATATTAACAATAAAATTGGTATCATACTTTAAGATCCAAACGAAACCATAGTAGGAACGCCTCCCGTTGTTGAACTGCAGTAGCAACAACACTTCCGGTGAAACTAGTTTGGAATAGAAATTGAAAAAGAACCCAGTTTGAAGGGTTAATCTTTTAAGATTTTTTTTAACCTACGACTGTAAGTACTTGTCGGTGAGAAGTACTTAAAAAAAGATATCCAGTCAAAAGATTGCAATGATTTTTTTTCTCCCAGAGTTCATTTTTTTACATGATTTTCTCCTTAAGAATTGATTTTTTTCTTTGAATTTTGACCCATTACTTATAGATGATAAATCTCTGTACTGAATTTTATCCCTTTAGCTCTCTTCGTTTTGTAATTATCGTGTCACCATATATTCAAACAGCTGGTCAGACAGAATCTGGACGGAATTGATTCAAAGTTTGATAGAAATAGGCTCATTTGGGGGTAAAGACCATATGCCAAATTCCTTCCGTCTAACTGCAAGCGTTTTTGAGTTATCTTTGTCACAGAAAGAAAGACTCTTTTTCAAGACAGACAAATATAAAGCCAAAAATGTGTTTCTCGAACTCAGGATGATGTAAAACGAGGAGATTCGTTAAGATCTCGAATCCAAATCTTTTAACGATTACTCTGCACAGTTCGTATTTGAGAAAGGAAAAAGTAGACCAATTCAGAAAAATGTTATGTGTTCCCTTCAAAATTGTAGATTTGTATTCAATTTAGGCTGCGATAGGGCAAATGGAAGACTTTGAAACTGAATGTTCTGTTGTCTCCTCTGTTCGAATTGACGTGTTTTCATGAAGGAAAGACAGTTTTGCGGAACATCACACTTATTGGTCCATTTCATGCACATTTGAGAGGATAGTTTCAAGTCTCGAAGAATTCTGGGAGTGATCTTTAAATATCTGTTCCAAGCAAAATGAGTTGTTTCAAACAGCGCGACTTTTACGCAGTATTAGTCCGCACTCCTCTAGTCACGGTCGACGCGTGTAGCGAAGGATTAATTAAGAATCTGCCTCTCAGTATTAGCTTGTGGCGGTGGCTTATAGAAAATACACGGGCACCAATCAATGATGCAGGGTTGCCAGATTACATAATCAATTAGAAAATTCAAAAGCAATGATACTCACAAAATCCCTGCGATGAAACGCTTCAGAAAACTTTTAAGGGAACATTTCATAGCAAAAGAGGCGGAAAGCTACTATTTTATCAAAATGATAGAAGAATTCCACCATTTTGTACCAAAACACGGGTTGACGGTCACAGTTAATCCTTGATTCTAATTCCGTGGAGGGATTATTATTCTGCATTTAAGCCACGTGGCACGAAGGGGTTTCTGACAATAAAATAAAGGCTCGCCTCATTGAGCTGTGCAAACAAAAAGAAACAGAGCGGTTGCCACCCTCAACAAACGAAAATGAGAGGAGGAAACGTGAAATATTGCGCGATGGAGGACATTTCTCATTTCCTGCTTGGCTGGGCAGCCGTTAGTATTTGTTTCACATCACGTGATACAGGTCGGCCCTTGCGCCTTGCATGTTACATTTAATTCACTTCGGTTCGTTGAGTTTCAATTCCAAATGAAAATCGGACGATATTCGAGAAGAGTCGTTGCATTTAAAGGGAAGATCCTGGAGTTGTTCCCCACTGCTGTGCAAGGGAGAGAAATGTACAAAAGAATGTAAGCTTTGAACGTGCTTTAATTGTATCCGCACAAAGAAAGAATTGGGATTCCATTCTTTGTCACGAATGGCAAAAGCTGCAATGAGCTTGTTTCGGGAAACACAAACAAATACCATAAACGTTGATATTGAATTTAAAATTTAAAAAAAGTGTCTTTATCCAAAAAAATAAAAGAAAATTAAGAAAGCATCACTAGAATCATGTAAGCAGCTCTCTAAATGACACTTTTTAACAAACTTTTTATGCATTTTTATTTACGTGATCCATTAATACTACTTCTGATGAGTTTTTCGCAAAATTTTGAAAGTTTGTGTTTATGCATGTTCTCGATGACAGTATATTATTTAATATTTTCAACATTTAATTATAGGTTATCCAGATAATTTAATTAAATTTTGATTCCATGAGAGTGTATTTTTTAACAATAAGATGTATTAAATTTGAAAAAATAATATTATTCTACAGCTCCCTAATATTTATGATAGCTTATTATAAATTAAAGTATAAAGAATAGAATTTTTTTTAAAAAAAATTGCCTTGTTTGTAAATTAAAAAAAAGATTTAAAATTTACATTTAATTTGATTTCTTTTGCATTTGTAAAAACGGAATTTCATATCGATTTTTCCTACATGATTTGATATTGCAGCTTTTTGAAATTTTTAAGTTATTTCATCAGCAACAGTGCACCATTTTAACTTTTCTGAACTTGATTATAAATTAAGCAATATTTGACATTTTCTGCGATAAGATTAGAAAATATTACAAACACAAAAAAGAAAAACATCATCTTAACATTTAAAAGATTGTCTTTCCAGTAATCCCTACTTTAGTTCACATTTTTATCTATTTAAATTAATTTTAAAATATTTCAAGCGTGTTTTATAATGCATTTCCCAATATAAAGAAACTCAAATCCTTTCCATTGTTATAACAAATATTTTATTCTGGAATTTTCTTCCATAGTTAAAGATGTAAACAGGAAGACATGGTTTATTTTTCCATATTTAATAGGTTCCTGTTTTAAAGTATGCTTTTAATTTATTTTTTGAAATTTTGTTGCACCTAAAGCTAACATTTGAAGAAAATTAAGGTTAAAAATGTAGAGCTTCTTAAGAATGATTTACTTCACTTACATATCAATAGATAAGCGGAAGAATTAACAATGCATAAATGGATTTGATTCCACATTTTGACAACAGCTGTTTGGGGGATTAAACATTCTAACATGATTCGAATTACCCCATCCGCATGCAATCGGATGGGATTATTTTGTTATATAAATACCATATAACTTCTTATATAAGAATATATAAGTTCTTATATAAGAATATATAAGTTCTTATATAAGTTGTATATATTAAGATAGTTTATAAGTAGTATAATATAATAATAAGTCCATAAGTCTTATATAAGTTAAAATAATATGTTACCACAAAGAGTTTAATTATTCTTTTCTTGTGACCTATTTCACTGCACATCTCATAATTCATTCCTTACCTATTGGCAGCTGCGCTAAAATAAAAAAAAATTCTTATCTTTTATGAATGCCAAATTTATAAATGGCGAAATTATCTGCCATTAGATGTGAGGCCATATGCAAAAATATGTAATGTAAATATGTCCCAATAAATAAAAAAAATGAAATTTCTTCTATATTTAATGTAGGTACACATAGAATATTTGATTTTATCTTCAACACATTAGTTCTAATATGAAAGAAAAATTAAAATAGTTTTATATTCTTTGCTTTAATTCCAGTAACTTGTATCTGCTATCACGTTCGTATGGAAGTTTTGCCGTAATTTATTTTCGACAGAAAGGTTGGAAAGGCTCTTAAGTAGTTTTATTATTGTAAGATTTGAAAATTGCATTGGTTCTCGCAATTGAAATTGGGAAATGCATTTCCCGTTCAGAGACATTTTTAGGTATTGTGATGGAGACCCGTGCATGCATAAGAAATGTTATAGATTACCTTCATTTCTTCATAGAAACTCATTAAGTTAGTGTGATAAACGCATAAAAATATTCGGTTTGGAAATCTATAAAGACTAACCTGGAGGAGATTTTAGAATTTATTAATATTATAAAAGTATTCTTTAGTGATTTTTAATTCTGAAAACTTCGACCTTGCTCATATGGTAATAGATTTACTGCATTTAAATATCAGACAATTTTTCCCGTTTTTAGTTCAGAATTAATGAATAAATTTCGTATCTTTCAGACGTTATATAAGAGAGCATATTTCAAAATGGAGATAAAATAGTTTTTAAAGTGCCGTGAAAAAATTAAAAAAGGAAAACTTCACGATGGAATATCACTGCGAAAATATTTTAATAATTCAGGTAAAAAATAAGATATAATGGCGCAGATATTCCAAAGAGGGGGAAAAATGAATTTTACCAAAACAATTTATTTCCAGCATTTACAACTCTAAAATAAATTTTACCGTTGGCTTGACAGGAAAGAACTTTACTAAAATGACAAAAATCAATCCAAACAACTCCCAAAAGGACCGTCACGTGACAGACAGAATATACTTGTATCTATTTCAACTCTCTTCCAGGTCATTAGAGTTTCGTTTTATGTTTTGAAAACGAGATATTCATGCGAGAGAAAAATAAATATTTTTCTAGGGAAAAAAGAAAAAAGCGGAAGATTCAAGCAAGAAATGCGACTTAATTTATATCTTGGAAGATACATTCTAGTGTCCACAGATAAAACCATCCTTATTTACAGCTCTCTATCCTTCAATCCCGTGGTATCGTCGAATCTATTTATGCTTCATCGAATAACTCATCCCGAGAATATGCCGTTCATCCCGATCCATTATTTAACTGTACCCGCACCCCTCCGTCGATATAGGACCTTGTAAATCTTAATACAGGACCTCCTCTCCTCAGAAGAGTGTAATAAATGTCCGCATAAGAAGGCATTGCCCGGAAATCGATTTGCTAAATGAAGGCAGATGGAAATCCCGCCACTTCATTTGTCTTTGTCAGTTATAGAAAATAGGAAAAGAAATCATTTAGAGCATCTTGCCTCTTTTCTCTTTTCTTTTATTTCTTTTTTTATCTCCCGAGCGCAGGCGCGAGATCTTTCCTCGGACGATTTTTTTAATGCATTTTTAGCCGGCTTCCATTTATTATTATTATTATTCTCTAATACTTCATTTTCTATTTCACGTCGGAGGAGAAGAAGAGGATGTATATTAAAAAATAAATAAATAAGATAAATGAAATGAAATGGCGGGGAAAAAGGGATAAGAGAGAAATATAAAATAAAACAAACGGTAAAGAAAGAAAGAAAACTTGAGCTCAATTAAATTATGGTCCTTTAATAATGCGAGTAAGAATGCCTTGGAGCTGAGGGGGGGGAGCTAGCGTGATATATTTGAGACGCCAAAATGCAATCTACTATAAGCTATTCCTTCCTGGTTTGGAGAAGGGCTATGTAAATAAGTCTGCTGCCTATATACCAGATCCGACAGTAGAAACGAATTAAAAAAAGGAAAGGAAAAGAAAATTAGAAAAATGCTCCGAGTGAAAAATGGCTCCCACAGCAACGCTAGAAAGTCGAGTGCAGGTAGATTACATTTTGTTGCGTTTTCGAGAATAGCTGATACCGAACCGTTCCTGCGAGAAGAATTTTTGGCCGAAAACGAAATAAGTCAAGTGTTTATTAACTTTATAAACGTTACTTTTCTAGTGTAAGAATCAGCGGAATGCATTATTTGGATAAATATTTATTTTGTTCTTTTAATGAAAATTGAAATTTATGGAGTTTAAAGTCCCTGTTAAGTTTTCGCAAGATTTTTATCAGGAAAAGAGGAAGAACACCTTACCTTTCCCATAAAATATTTCAAATTTAATTTAAATTTTTTTTATTTTACGAAAGGATGAAGAAACTCTTTTTTTATATCCTGTTTTTTATATTCTAAAACTAATTTAAAATAAATGTTTATTTTTAGAGCTTAATTTACCTTTTAGAAATATTTCAAAAGAAATTCAATTACATTCTTATCGCAAGAATAATTGTGACCTATGCATGGATTATGTTTTTGTATTCGTATAAAAGAATGAAGGAGTTAAATAAATAATTTGCGTACATTAATATGAAAAATTCTTCATAATTTTCAAATTTAAATGAGGCTTCTGATGACATTTTAACCTTTTGTATTTTATATAAATCTTGTAAGTTTAAATTCAATGCCAATCCTTTACACGGAAAGTTGAAACTTTTAATTCAAAGAAGAGAAATCAAATAAAGTTTGTTACATATTATAAGGAAAATTTGTGAAGACTTGTAAATAATTTTGACTTGTAAAATGTTTCTCATTTCTATAAAATGATCCCTTTCTTTTCATTATTTGCGTTTGGCTTCATTTCAAATGTTGTTATCAAAATTGTTACACAAATATAATAAAAATAAGCGTTCTAAAATATAAAACATAATTTTTCTGTTTGAAACCCGAGGGATCAAGCCCAAAATCTTAAGAACCTGGAGGATATAATCCAATTGGAATCACAGTTGCATTCGTAATATCGTTTAATTTTTAACAGGTGTTTCAGAATTTTCTTTCATTTCATATACGCGTGTCCTATTCTAAGCAGCCTCCCCACCAGCTTTGATAGTATTTTTTGACACCAAGATTATTTATCAAAGCTATATAATACACTTTCAGCTCTGTATTAGAAAGTCATTTTTTTAAAGATTTTTTTTCATTCCATTAACACGTGATTCATTATTGAAATGGCTGCGGAATGTTTTCGTCGAGATGACGTTTCCTGCATTGAATCTGAAAATAATTTCTTATTAATCAGCAAATTAAATAAAAGTAAGCAATTAATTGAGAATTAGGATTTGAAAATGTTTATTATACCATCAAAATTCTGTCTATCCACAGAAATCACGAGCGAAATCTATTTTTTCAAATGAGATTTCAATTTTTAAAATTGCTGTTTGCATATTTTTATTGGTGAGGAATCGCATTTATTTCATAACTTTTCTCTTTATTCAGATTTCTTTAGAATGAAGGCGTTAAGCAGAAAAGGGGCGTGTTTTTAGAAAGGGGGTGATAATAAATGAAACATTCTTGACAATAATAATAAAAATGAAGGGAGATTTATTTTTGTTCGGAAATTTAGGGGAAACTTTTTTAGCCACCCATTTTTAAAAAGGCTAGAATGATAAGATCGAGAGAAAATGAAAGGCTTTGCGGTCTAAGTGGAAAATATTTTCAACGAATAATTTCTTAAGAATCGTAGCTATCAATTAAGTTTCAGTAATGAGCATTTCTTGAGAATGAGGCGATCATTTGAATATTCTTTTCATGTTCAAGAAAAGGAAACAGCTTTCAATCACTCACCGTTGAGCTTGACGGCGAAGGTCGAATTTTCCACTTTCTCTCCAGCCGTTCCAGTCTTCGTACTCTCAAAAGAACACGAACAGAGCGTTGCACACACAATAGGATCATCTTGTAAGAGGTCTATCTACCTAATAAGGGAGGTAAGCAATTTTTGTTAGTACCAAATGACAATGACCATTCGATTCAAGAGATTATTACTGAATTTTATAAAAGCAGTTATAAAAATCCACTCGGATAAAATAAATAAATCCGAAAATATTTCGAAGATAAGAAGCTCCCGCAACGTCAATAGATTTCTAAATCCTAAAATAAAAATTCCCATCTAATAAAATACTGCCATGAAATAAGAATAAAATGTGAAAAGAAAAAGTGGGAAAGAAGGGAGAAAATCTGAAGCGATGAAAATTCTTTCTTGTCGGAGAATATCGTTCACATCTAAAAGCAGTACAGCGAGGAATTTTAAAAAATAATCCATTTTTAGCGCTTAGGAACGGAGAATCATAAAATTTAATGGCATTACTGAGGATTATGCCCATGAATTAGAAAAAATCCTCAAAAAGCGTTTCCTCGCTTTAATTTAGAAAATTATATATTTTCAATGCTCAGTGATAAATCCTTACACTAAAACCACTTCCTTGCGCCGTGATTCGACATTAAAGGCAGAATCTTGCTATAAATTGCACCTGTTTGCAACTATTTTGGTATTCAAATGGGCTAGTGCTGATTGGTCCATGAAGCAGTTGTTAAGAACAGAGCTTTCGAGGCACATTATTGGCGGAGTGAAGTGTTGCCAGTCATATGAAGACATTTAATCCTGCACAACGGCAGTAAAGAACAAAATTTATAGCTCAAGAGTTCTCCAGGTACAAGACAAGTAAAATTTTATTCCGTCTTAGGACTAAAGTTCGGGATACGCAGATCATAAAATGCTGGATAAAAAAAGAAAAAACTTGTTACTGTAAGTAGCTTCTTAAATTTTTCAGGGAAATTCTTTTTTATTAGAATTCCCTGAATTTGCAATAATATTCTTCAGAGAATTTTACGAGGAATAAAAATACTTTCTCTAACTGCCCTGTTTTTTATGTTCAAATGAACTTAATCCAACATTTGTTTAACGCTCAGGTGTAAAAGTTTCTGGAAAAACCGGAAATAATTTAGAAAATAACCCCTTCAAGACCAATGACGTTAAACCATATAAAATATTTTTTTAACTAATTTTGTATTTGAGCAAAAATTTAATAAAATCATTTTTAAAGCACACTTTTATTTCTATACTATGAAGCGTATATTTTTAATTTTAATTACATTTTATTTATCGTTCCTTCATCTATACTTATAATAAAGCTCAAAGTGTGTGTGTGTATGTTGGCGCTCTGCAGGCCAGACCATTCAACCTACAGCTACCAAATTTGGCACGTGTATACCTTGGTGGCCAGGAATGCGCACCTGGGTGTTAGTTTTTCGAATTTTTAACTAGAATTTAATTTATTTAAAAATAAAGCGAAATTTTGACGTGTTTCTGCTATAACTTCCGAAAATATTACCGCACAAAAAAGATTTTTACATAGAGTTAAAGATCAAAAATTTATCTTTTAAATGAATGATACTAAGGTTTTTAACCTTAAAATTAAATTTCTATTTTTAATGAATTTTTAAATAAATTTTTTAACTATGTTTTTTAATAATTTTTTTAGTAAAAAATAAAAATTCAAATTAAGCACGTTTCGCATTCATGGGAAAAAATTAGCCTTTTACAAAGTGTTGCCATCACATTGATTAAAGCTTCAATTAAAAATAAATTAAATCTTTTTGGAAATGAAATCTGCAAAAATATAATTTTCGGCACGTGTCTGTAGGAAATGAAATAAATATGAAATATTATTATTTCTAAAAAATAAATTCAAGAAAAAATATTTTATGATCTTTTACACTCTCTATACAGGGTGTTTATTTAGTCCCGGACCCATTTTGATGTTTAATGACTCATAAAATAATGAAGATATAAACAAACTTTTGGCATTTATTGATGGAATAACTCATATTTTCCTTTTCAGGTTTGAATATTTTTACTTTTGTAAATATCGTCTGCGCGTGTTTTTAATTTCAGATAATTTCATTTTCCAGTCTAAATATCTGTAATTTTCTAAATATCGTCTGCTTATTAATTGCATTCTTCTCTCTTTAGTTTTTGACAACTATTGAAATGTTATGTTTACTTTTGATGTGTTTGTTCTATGTAGTACTTTTGTATGTGATGTTTTATTCGATCGGATATTAAGGAGAATGCATACACCACAAGAGAAAGCACAGATTTTATGGTGGTCATAGAGTTAATTTCCAATCAACTAAATGACTGACTTTTAAGAGTTAATTTCCAATGATTTAAACTGACTGATTTATGAAAATTTGAATGTCACTATTCAATAAAAAAAGGATAATTTTAGATTTTCCATCGATCGCTTCAAAGAAAATACGCCACTCAGCGCGCAGGTTTCTTAAGATTAATTGGCCTAAAATTATGAAAATGTTGAGTTTTTCTAAATTTTTAACATTTAAAACTTCATAAATAAGTCTTAGTTGATCGTGGAAAATAGAAATATTCATTCATGTATTTAAAATTTGGTGTGTCCAGAATATTTCTCAGAATATGATACCTTACTGCATTAAATTTATACTTCATAATTTTTGAAATATATTTATAGGCCGGAACAAAATATTATTATTGATTTCATTTCAATCCTTTTGAAAGCAAAACTAAAAACTGAATTTTATGCTAAATCTGAGAAATTTTTGTTGAATAATTCTTTGATATATTGCATAAATTAGGAAAAATATTTTGTAGTTCACATAAGATTTATATATCAAGTGATTCTGATTGGAATACACATATTCAATAATAAGAATAATAAATAAATAACAATAAAGATGATAAATAAAATAAAACGCTTGGTTTTATTAAAAAATATCTTTATATTAATTGCAATTTCATCATTTTCACTTTAAATTAAAGTTGAAGTTTTGCCGGAAATGACAAAAAATTAGCAAAATATATATAGTAAATTGAACGAAACGATCTAAAGAGTATAAGTTTGCTATGACTATCAAAATATGAAGATTAAAAATGTTTTGTTTGAGAATCCTTTAAAAGACCAGTTACTTAAAATATTTAATTGAAAATTGTAGCTAGCAGTAATACTGGCGAACCGACTGGTCGCCAAAGGCGGCTAGTAGTTATAATAAAGCTCAATGTGTGTGTGTGTGTTGACGCTCTACAGGCCAGACCATTCAACCTACAGCTACCAAATTTGGCACGTCTATACCTTGGAGGCCGGGAATGTGCACCTGGGGGTTATTTTTTCGACTTTTTAATTAGAATTTTATTTATTTAAAAATTAAACGGAATTTTGGCGTGTTTTTGCTATAACTTCCGAAAATATTACCGCACAAAAAAGATTTTTACATGAAGTTAAAGATCAAAAATTTCTATTAATTTAATTATTAATTAAATTAAATTAAATTTCTATTTTTAATGAATTTTTAAATAACTTTTTTAACTATGTTTTTCAATAATTTTTTTAGTAAAAAATAAAAATTCAAATTAAGCACGTTTCGCATTCATGGGAAAAAAATTAGCTTTTTGCAAAGTGTTGCCATCACATTGATTAAAGCTCCAAGTAAAAATAAATTAAATCTTTTTGGAAATAAAATCTGCAAAAATATAATTTTCGGCACTTGTCTGTAGGAAAGGAAATAAATATGAAATATTATTTTTTCTAAAAAATAAATTCAAGAAAAATTATTTTATGATCTTTTACACTCTCTATATTATTAATCCAATAAATCAGTTATATTTTAAGGCAAGTTTTGTTTCATATGAACAGGATATTCATCCAAATCAGGGCCACACAGCTGATTTGTAAATCTTTAGTACGTCACAGATCCGCTAAAATGGTCTAAATGGAAAATGATTATATTTTATGCAACTTGATTTAATAAATGCTCTAATAAATAACGAATTTTTGATTTTACATAAATCTTCTGTTGTGGAAATCACGATGAACAAAATTTTCTTGAAACACTAATATTTTAGATAAAAAGAGTTAATTTCTAATCAACTGAATCAATCACTTAAACTGACTGATTTATGAAAATTTGAATATCACTATTCAATAAAAAAAGGATAATTTTATATTTTCCATCGATCGTTTCCAAGAAAATACGCCAATCAGCGCACAGGTTTCTCAAGATTAATTGGACTAAGATTATGAACATGTTGAGTTTTTCTAAATTTTTAACATTTAAAACTTCATAAATAAGTCTTAGTTGATCGTGGAAAACAGAAACATTCATTCATTTATTTAAAATTTGGTGTGTCCAGAATATTTCTCAGAATATGATACCTTACTGCATTAAATTTAGTCTTCATAATATTTGAAATATATTTATAGGCCGGAACAAAATATTATTATTGATTTCATTTCAATCCTTTTGAAAGCAAAACTAAAAACTGAATTTTATGCTAAATCTGAGAAATTTTTGTTGAATAATTCTTTGATATATTACATAAATTATGAAAAATATTTTGTAGTTCACATAAGACTTAAATACCGAGCGATTCTGTTTGCAATAATCACATTTAGTAATAATAATAATAAATAAATAATAATAATAAAGATGATAAATAAAATAAAACACTTAGTTTTATTTAAAAATATCTTTATATTAATTGCAATTTCATCATTTCCACTTTAAATTAAAGTTGAAATTTTACCGGAAATGACAACAAATTAGCAAAATATATATAGTAAATTGAACGAAACGATCTAAACAACATTATAAGTTTGGTATGTCTATCAAAATTTGAAGATTAAAAATGTTTTGTTTGAGAATCTATTAAGAGACCAGTTACTTAAAATATTTAATTGAAAATTGTAGTGAGCGGTAATACTGGCGAACCGGCTGGTCGCCAAAGGCGGCTAGTACTTATATAAAGCTCAATGTGTGTGTGTGTGTTGGCGTTCTACAGGCCAGACCTTTTGACCTACAGCTACCAAATTTGGTACATTTATACCTTGGAGGTCGGGAATGTGCACCTGGAGCCCCTTTTTTTGAATTTTTAATTATAACTTTAATTATTAATTTAAAACTAACTTTACTGCCAAAAATATCTTTTCATTTTCCCACCGTCAAATGAGTAGGGCTTCAGTTTTTTCCTCGCACTAATGAGGCTAGGCTTAACATTTTCAGTCGATTATTTCAAACGATTTTGTTTATTTTCTTAATGTTTTTATGCATTTAAAATTAAACATTGCTAAGTAATCGATCTTTCAGATTTATTCTGAAGTATTTTTGAATTAAAATAAAATAGAATAAAGGAGACTAAATATTTCTAATCTGCATAGCGTTACCCCAAATGGAGTAGAAAAATTCACGCATTTGCGTTACCGTAACTGGCGATGAAAATTCACGCATGCGCATTGTGTTCTGATTGTTGACAATATTATCAACGGATGATTCTTGATTTAAATTATTTTTAGGTTAGTTGCATGCTTTTGTAATTAAATTGTATTTATGTTAGTTATATTTTTTGTATATGCTTATAGTTTTAAGTACATCACTTTTTAAGTAGTTTTTTTTTACTTGTTTTCGGTAGATTATTTTAAACAATTCTGTTTATTTTCTTAGTGTTTGATGCATTTAAAATGAAACATTGTTAATGAATCGATCTTCTTAAGATGAACTTCAGAAAATTTTGTTGACCAATTCTTGAGATATTACATAAATTAAGAAGGATATTCTTTAGTGCCCATAAAGTTTAAACGCTCAGTGACTCTGTTTTCAATAATCATATAAAAAATGCTTTGTTTCAGTAAAAAATATTATTACATTAATTGCAGATTAATCGCTTCCACTTTAATTTAAGGCAGAAATTCTACGGGAGCTAACAGAAAATGAGAGAGATGCATATTACGTTATGACTGAAGGCCTTTATAATATTATGAGTGAATTATATGACTATGAAAATTTGAAGTTTTAAAATATTTTGATGAAAAAGCTATTAAAGTAGGAATTGCATAAAATATTTAATTATTAAAATTTTAACGAACATTAAGATTGGCGAACCGGCTGGTCGCCAAAGGAGGCAAGTTATAATTAAATGAAATTTTATAAACAGCTCTTTTTCTTCTTTTTCGAATTCTTTACCACATGGTATCCTGCATTTGAAATGCAAATGGAAGTTTAAGTCCTGAAATTATCAAGTCATTCTATTTTTATCCATAATTTAAAGCATATAAAATTTCGAAGCTCCAGCACATGAAGAATGAAAAATGATTATAAAATTTCACTTTTACAGACATGAAATGAAATAAAAGTGTTTCAAAACGAAAAGTGTCATTGAATGTATTCGTCTAAAAATGACCATTTGATAATTAAGACATTATTTAAAAAAGTTTTCAAGCTTAGTTAAAAAAATTTCTATGCTATAAAAGGCATTGTTAGTATTGATAAAAAACTGAATTTCTTTATTAAGGCTGTATAAGATGTGATATATGGCTCGTCATTTTCTCCACTTCTCTATACTATTTTTCAGTATGGACATATGAACGTGCAATGCACTTCTTTAAAAATGGGACACCTCTTTATCTACAGTATTTATGATTGCATCTTCACAACGTCGGAAGGGGTGTAAAAGATGTGAGGGAATCCGATCATACCGAATGAATGAATATAGCGAATGGAATAACTCCAAATTATTTTAGTTATATTAACGTCCCATTTTTAAAGCAACACTAGGGCTATTATGGGAAGGACCTCGTGATCTTGAACCGTGGTCAGATGACGAGGACGACATCTGAGCTTGCACCTTTTTTCCCAAACTTCAACACCATACCAACGGGAGGACTTAAGTATCTCGACATTTTTACATTGCGAGAACTGAGATTTTTCACAACCCAAGTCATTTTTTATTCTATACTAAATTTCGTCCAAAAACTGGAAATAATTCTGCAGGTAAAACAAGTTTTGTTTGTTCGGAACTCCATCTGAACAGAGCCACTCTATTCAGAAAATCTCAGCTTGTTGGCCAAAATTTGATTCTTTCGTTCTCATTCACTGAAATGGCAGTGATGAAAAGCTATTTTCAAAATAGAAATGTTTTATTATTCTTATTAAAAATACAGACACTTCCATTACTTTTCAAATTCGCACATAAACCAGCCTCTTTAGTTCATCTCATTTTTACTGCGAGTAAAATACATCGTTTAATCCTTTTTTAAAAGAACTTCGCTGATGGGTGAAACGCGATATTTTAATGACACCTCCAGCTAAGGAATTTGCCAGGCCATAGATTAGCGGAATAAAATACTCCTATAAAGGAAGGTTTTTCTTTTCAGATGGTAGTCATTGTTAATCGATGAAGAAATTCCTCAAGCTGAATAGTTTTTTTTTTGTTATAATAAAAAATACTGCACATTTGATTTTTATGTGGATTTCGATTTTATTTTAATAAGCAAATGTTAAAAATTTAACATTTTCATAATAAAGTTGTAATTAACTTTTTAATGACCAAAAAGGAACTTCATTCCCCGCTGAAAATACAATTTATGTTTTGAAGGAATTGTATGTGTGTGATATTTTTACATATAAAATACATTACATTTTTTTTAAAGAAAGAAAAACGTTTTGTATTAAAACGGTCTGATATGGAAATCAAAATAATACATATCCGTCAATTATTTTATAACGGCCTAAAAACACCTGCTCCGTGAAAATGAGATCGATAAATATAAATATAATGAATATTCACTCGAAAAAGCTTACTTTTTTTTACAATTATATCTAAAAATGAGAACAAATATGAAATTTTTGTTACTTATAATTTTATTTCATGATTTTATGAAATAAGAATATTTTTTTATGAGTGAAAATATTTTGAGAAATCTTTAATGATTCTCAGATATCATCAAGAATTATTGAAAGAAAATCCCATTTAACTCTGGAAGCACTTATTTGCTTGAAATTTTTAGAAGGATTGCATAAAATTTTATTCGCAAGCTAATTTTATGATATGTAATTGATTCGCCATAATAATAATAATAATAAAAAGAGCGTCATGAAAAAATTTCGAGATAGTAGTTAATTAACTGGATTAATCAATTTGTGGAATAAACCCGTACTTTCGAATCACTTCTATCTACACCAGATTTGTGAATATGAGATGATAATCAGCTACTGAGGTGTTCCATTTTGAATGTAATACGTTGCACCATTTTTGTGGTATGGTACGGTTTCAAGGAAATAAATATTTTTAAATTGTACCATTACTAGTATCATTTTTATAGGAAGGAGCGACGAAAAATATGCATAATTCACAGAACATTTTAAAGATGATCCATATCATAGGAACATCAATTGTATTATTCCACATAGGAAAGTTATGCGGAATAATAATAAATTATATTAATATTTCAATATATGAATTTATATTTATTCTCAAAATATATTCGTTCCTTATCAGTTGATATATCAAATTTGTTAATATTTGTATAAATTTGGAATAAATGTTGATTTATATAAGTTTAGGTAATAATAACATATTAAGTAGTTTCACTGGTTTAGCCTAAAAAATAAGCTACTAAAATAGAAAAGCATTTCTTAAGACTAAACATTACGTGATTTTAAAGTGAACTTATAAGACAGTTCATTTAAAACTGGAAAGAAAATACAAACAAACTTCAACTTATCCTTTATGAATGTCTCTTTTAGATGTATAAACAAATCATTTGTAAGTTTAATCTCTTTTATTGAGTGCTTTCTCCTTCGATAAATCTGTAAAAGAGAGTCATCTGTCTCTATTTATTCTGTGTAAATCTATACTATATAAAAGTATTATAATATATAACTTTTAAATAAAAGGCTTTTAAAATTCAAATACATTGATACCTAAAAATTATAAACATGGTTGAGTTCGATTATTGCGTCTGGAAACCAATTTTCATTCATTCAATTTAGGAACAAAGAACTAGATTCTTAAAATTAAATTACGAAATACTGTACGTTACTATCGGAAATAAAGAAAGGAAGATTATAAAATATATTTTTCATGACAATATGAGAACACTAGTCGAATGTCCCTGAAAAATAAAACACGGGACGAAAACTATTACATTTTAATTGAATGGAAGTATTACTTATCATATGAAGAGGTCAAAATGATCATATGCAATATGCTATGGAAAAGAAGGTGCTTTGTAAGAAATATTTTTGCAATTGAGAATAATAAACATGAAAACTTGCACATGGTGATGAAATAAAAGTGTTATTAATTTTAGTATTCTATAGAAAACCGATGCATACAAAAATGGAACAATTGTTAAAAAAATATATGCAATATTTTAAATTCATTTTCACATAAATTATTATAATATATCAAATCCTTATTTCCTGAAAATTTATTTTTTTAATTAAAATTACAGCTCAGTTGCAGCAAGGAACTTCTGAATGTGTTTGTTCCCTGAAAGATTTAAATTATATTAAATACTTTTGTAAAATGCAGAAATTATTGTTTCCATATGTTATTAATTTTTAGTGAATGATCCCAAATTATGAGAGGCGATTCGGGGGCAAATAAATAAAATTATTTGAAATAACTGAAATTTTTTTATTCAATAATGAAAGGTAACAATAAAGACGTGTAAGTGTAACTGCTATTTTTAATGGAGAGTTAACTGTGAAATCATTTTTGTTTGGTATTCATAAAGCTTGAAGAATGCACTGAATATTAGTTTAAATTACTAAAGTGTGGCAATATATTTTGCCTTTTGTTAGGCGAGAACGGGATTTACTATGCACATCCATATTTGCATTTAAACATTCAAATAAAGATATTTTAAACCATTGCTCCAGCTTCTTCGGTAACTTGAGTTACGAAAGACAATGTATAAAAAATAATTAACTTATAATTAATTAAAATGGATTTATATTTCTTTTCTTTAATTTGACGTCCTTAAACGCGATTCAATGCTTAGAGTCTTGAAAAATCAATTAAACACTAAAATAGAAAAACAAATCAAGAATTTATTTTTTTCATGTAATTGATGCATAAAAATAAATTTATTTTCTCTCTCGTACCAAAAATCTTTCCAAACTTCATTCTTTCCTGGGACGCTCAATGCTCCACTTCTCTAAAATCAATTTCCCAATTTAAAAAAAAAAAAAAGCCTAAACTTTCCTTTTAAGGAGGGGGAAAAAAAGGCATTTTTTTTTCTTCTACTTAAATGAGACAGTTTTGAGCTTCTAAAAGAAAGGATTTGAAAGGTGAAAAAAGGGCGATTTATTTCCAAGTCTTTTTCAACGCGTATCCGCCGAACCTCTTCTGAAATTCCCCAAAGGGAAAAGTCATAAAATCAACAAGCTGATTGGTTTGAACAAGCCCTCTTCGCAAGTGTAGGGAACAACTTGATGGAAAATCCCTCTGGAACAGTATGAAATAGAGGGGGAAATGATGGAGTAACAAAAAGAAGAAAAGAAAGAATTAAGGATTTTATATCTGAGTTTATTGAAACTGACATATTTGGCCACAACAGGTACTAATGTTCACAAATGTACGCTGTGGGTGATTTAAGCATTTTACAATCCGAGGCAGTGCAAATTATGGGGTCTCTCTTTCTGTTCAACTTAAATCCAAACGCATTTTAAACTTAATATATTTATAATTTAAGTTAATTTTTTATATCAGAAACTTCGTACAAATGCATATTTTTATTTACTTATTACTATTCATAACTGAGCAGCATCCACGTTTGAACACAGTATTGTTTCACCATACATCGTTGCATATTGAAAACCAAAAATGAAGCTGCAACTTTTCTCAAACTTAAATATATATTGAGAACGAGTGAAACGAGTAATAAACCTGCTCTCAGAAAAAAGAAAAAGAATGTTGTCAGTTCGATAAGAACCGTGAGGAAAAGAATCTCATTTGAAATTGAAATATCATTTAAAATGATAATAATAATAAATTGAATGAATTGAAACAAAAATTATTTTAGGAGGAATTTGCACAATACGATTCTTGGTTAAAATGCGGAAGCATACAATAAGACAAGTACATACCTATCTTTCCAGACGCATACCTATCTTTCCAGAATGAGAAAGAACTTTATTGAATAAAAGTATGCTTCCATCAACATTTAGGACTCAAACTTTGCAATATTTAAATTTTTCCACCAGAAAATAATCAATGTGTGTTTTCCTTTCATTTTTCTAGTTATTCTTTTTAATTTGGTATGGTCTATTATAAATAATTTTATTTCTGCCTTTTTTTTTAACCGTTTAGAAATATAAGAGAGGAAATTAGAAATTATGTATAAAATTAATCATTTTGAAATTATGTATAAAATTAATCATTTTGAAATTATGTATAAAATTAATCATTTAGAAATTATGTACAAAATGGTTAAGAAAAAACAACCATTAAAATATTTTAAAGCAAACTGAAGACTGTAATCAAATTCGGATAATTCTGTCATTTGCTTGGATTACCAAAGGGAAAGTGAAATTGGATTATTTTGTTCATGATAAACTAATACATATTTAGTTACCTAAAATATGGCCTTTAAAATTTGTCCCAAAAAATCATTTGAATAATGCATGATAAATGAAATTGAGTTCTGTTACGTAAGGATATAAATTTTAAACCTTTGACAGTTTCAATTAATAAATACATTTAGGATAATTTAGCCATCAAAAACATAACTTGTAAAAAAAAAAAAAAAAAAACTAAGTCTCACAACTCAATTCTTCTATCGTAAAAAGTTGTGAGATCCATGTAATATCAAGTCGGGCAATTTATTCAGTCCCTACTTAAGGGTCCTTCTGTCTTGAGTTATTACATAATTAGCTAACCTAACAACATCTTATAGTGACCATATCAATATTAAAAATCTTTTATGGTTAAATAAATAGATTGACTTGGCAATCGCACTAAACAATTTAATTTAATATAATATGTTAATGTAATCTAATTTAATGTAAAGATACATTGTGTTTTCATGCGATTCCAGTTACAAATTGTTAATTATAAGTCTAAATAACCTCTATTATTTAAGTCATTTTTCCAGGCCAAATTTGTATCATGGATATTACAAAGAAATATTTTGACAATTACTTTTATGTGTTGCAGTCATAAGGTGCATCAGCTGCATAATCCAGTTATTTCAGCATTGCTGAATTATTGTAAAATATATTTAATTTCAAAATTTTAATCATGCAGATAAACACCAAAAACGGATATCTCGGAAATTGAAATATGGTATGAAATTCCATAATTATACAATCATTTTCTAAATACTGAAGTAGCAAATTTATAATTTGATGCTACTTATCGCAATTAATGTTTTAAACGCTCATTATAAAATATTAAAATACAGTGGCAATGCGCTGAGAGGATTTTTTTTTCAAGAATTAAATCGATTGTGCGCAATTTCGAGAAATAATTTCACAGTAAGAGGGGATTAAAAATTTTGAGAAACATATTACAATGAAAAAAAATAATAAACGAACTCTTTCAATTTATAAAAATTAGATACTTATCAAATTAAACATAACAATAATTTATTCTTAATGTAAATTTTATGCGGTGTTTTATGAAATAATCGAAAAACCTCAACAACAACAACAACAAAAAAAAAACAATCACACTTTTTGCATTTTCAATCTATGTTATTGCAGCTCTTTTCTTAACCACTAAAAGAAAAATTCTCTTAAAAATCGAAAGGCAGCGATAGCGATAAGCAATAACTGTCACTCACCATGTGGTATGCTAATGACTTAGATCCAGCAGCGCTGAACTGACCGCAAAGGGGGAAAGCAATCCCTTTGTCAAAATCCTGACACTTTTAAGAATAAACCTGTTATTCAGACGTGCCGCTATCGGTAAGTATAGCGATCTGAACGCCGCCGACAGGAGGGTTAAAGGATCGTATTCATCAAAGACATGCACAATTCCCCTCATGATAAATTCATTTATAATATTTTTAATATTATTTGCAACAATTCAGTCGTAAAAGTTTCTAGAAGAAACAAAAATTAGGAGTATAATTTAAAAATATTCAAAATAATTTTTTTTAAATTTTTCTGGAGAAAAAAAAAAGAACACTTGTGTTGATAAACTAAAATCTATCAAAATGATATAGATACTACGGTATTTGAAGAGGAATTCAGCCCCTACTGCTTATTAAAGGTGACAGAGAAAAATGAAATGTATAAAGTCTCGAAAGTTCTATCATTAAAATTTTCTAGTGTTGAAAGTTTTGTTGATTCTTTCTATAAAGAACACACAAGAAGTGGGAGAATTTTCACTCTTGAAGAAGAATAAAACATTAATTTCAGAAGTTCAAGGATTTCAGAAAGCAGATTAAATAGTCTGGCTTTACTATACCTAAACAAGAACAATTAAATAGTACTGATTTATAAAGAAATTTCAGCAAAAAAAAATCAATTTTCATGTCTTTTTATGTATAATTAGTTTATAAGAACTTGTAATAGATTTTCCTAGAAGAATTGTGCATTAATTTTGAACGTTACTATTTAGCATCGCTTCCAACAGAACATTTCAAAAACTGAAAAGCCATTTTCGTGCTGATTATAACTAAACCCGGCAAGTCGAGCAATAACAAGCGGCACGGCCGTACCATCCTTTTCTCGATGCAGTTCAGGTCATTTTCGACCCCCTATAACTTCGTTGTGGATAAAACTAGAAGCCAGAATTTTCAGTAACCAAGTAGGCATTATATAAACACGGTATATTTCAAATTTCATTAAATTTGGACCATTAGTTTAAGAATTATAACTAGTCAAAGTTTGTGAATTTTATCACTGACTGACCGATTATCGACCGATTTCGAATGCTTCTAAAGAAAGCTCCCACAGAATATTAAGAACCATTTTAAAATAAATTACAATTTAAAAAGAAAATTTCAACTTTAAGTTATTCGGGTTAGAATCAAAGCCCTCACTATTTTGCAATCGGATAACGACATATCGTGGGGTAAACGAATCATTAATAAAATTCTGAATTTAAAAGCTTTGCAGATGCAGTTGCATTGGTCTTTTTTTACTCATTTCTTCCTAGCTGCTTTTGACGACTAACACATGTGTCGAGGTGGCTGGTCAATATAAAATTTTTAATTAAATGGTTTCTTAAGCAAAACATCTTAGAATTTTAAATTTTGATAGTCATATAACTCCTACTGTTCCAGACGCCATGCACCATTCTATACTACATAATTTTTGAATTTTCTATCCGCTACACGACAGTAAATCCTTAATTTAAAACGGGAGTGAATAAACTTCAATTAACGCAAAACCTGTTTTGTTGAAACCAATCAGGCTTATTAAATTTCTAAATTCGGGGAATAGAATCATTCAGCAATAAAGTTTTATGTATATTACTGAATATTTCTTTTTAATTTTTGAAATGTTTCAGATGATCTATCATATATCTTATTCAGTGAAAATTTCTCTGATTCAACTACAATTCAGCTTATTATAATAATAATGTAATTTTCGAGTTATAAAAACAATCATATATTGTTATATTTTTAATTATATTACAAGATAGAGTAGATATTTTAAAAATGAATGCAAAGTTGAAATTTTTTTTTTCGATGCTCAGTTGTAAAATTAAACTTTAGTTCAATTACAAAAAAAATTCTTAAAGTATATTAAAAGCACGCTTTAACAGAAATTTACTAATTATGGAAATATAAGCCATGTCTTCGTAACTTCATCTTGAACAATAGAAAAAAAAAAGTGTAGAAATAATGCAAACGGCTTGAATTATTTTATAACAGTGAAATTTGCTGTTGTTAAAAAGGCTTAATATATGCTCTTGAATTTATTGCAAATAAAAAAAAAATAAAGTTCAACACAAATGAATCATTTAAAAAGTAGTCTTTTGAATTTTAAGATGATAAAAAAAAATCCTTTTTATACTGTAATAACTGCAATAAAAAAAACTCATAAAAATCCCATTTAATTTTTAATTAATAATTTTTTTAAATGTTTCAGAAGTAGAAAAACAATGATCTCTACAATGCACAGTTTTTTTCTTAGATGTATATTCCACTGAGATAAATATGTAAGCTCTAATAGAGTGCCAAAACGCACAAACATTTGTCTCTGTTAATAATAAAGATGGATGAGCGTGTGCACTATTATTTGTCTGTTTGTTTTGCTGATCTTCAGACTTCACAGTTTGAAATAGAATTACCAAAATCGGCACCTACATACGTTGGACAGTGGAACTCATTTCTTTAAAATTTTAATTTACCCTTTCTAAGGGCATGGGAATTATGCTCATCACCAAATTCATTAATCTTTGTATAAAATTATGTAAGTTGGCGTAAATTCTTACGAATTTTTCAGTGAGACAAATAAGCTTCATTTTTTTATCTCAAATAAAATGATGTGTCTTGAACTGTTTCTTAATTATTAATTGAAAAATGTAATTAATAAATCAGATTAAATTTATCTAATAAGTGAATCTCTTTTACTAGGCCAATCTCAATTCTAAAAGCATTTTACTCCAACATGACTAGGAAAAGAAAATCCTTTAAAGGGTTAATAAAAATTATTAAAATTTTAAAGTTCATTCGAAAATATCGCAGCAGAAAAATAATTCCAACATTAATTGTGAATTCAATTTTTTTTTATCAATGATACGAAATTTTATGCCATATAATTTTCCAACTTTAAATTAATCAAAAATAATTTA
>JAPMOR010002626.1:7661-68553 GCA_026543865.1 Argiope aurantia
AGAATTTAAAATACAACATGCATCCGATGGTCCAGAATTTAAAATACCAGATGTATTCGACGGTCCAGAATTTACAATACCAGATACATCCAATGGTCCAGAATTTACAATACCAGATGCATCCAATTGTCCAGAATTTACAATACAAGATGTATCCAATGAATTTACAATACCAGATGTATTTGATAGTCCAGAATTTATTATACCAGATGCATCTGGCACAGTATTCACAATACCAGATGTATCTGGCAGTCCAGTACTTATAATACTAGATAAATCTGACAGTCCAGAATTTACAATGCCAGATGCATCCGATGGTTCAGAATTTACAATACCAGGTGTATTTAATGCTTCAGAATTTGCAGCATCATACGATTCAGGGTTTCCTATAAAAATTATCCACTCATCATCACATGATGTTTCTTCATCATATTTTCCATCATCATAAGTAGAAGCTTCTTCACGAGCAGCTTCTAAATATGGCAATTCAACATCAGCATCTTCACTAATAAAGATAGCAGATGATGATGAAGTATCAGAAAAAATACACTCATTATCAACTGTAGCAACAGCAGCAGTGCTTGTAGATGCAGCACACCGATGACTAGTTTCAAATCTTGGTCGGCGTATCTCATAATCCACTGGATTTAAACACCGCCCTGCTCTAACACTAGCACTCAACCAACTGACTATCAATACATTTACGTTCGGGGAAAGTGTTATTTCCCCTAAAGAACGCCAAAATTTTCCACTCGAAACATCCTCATCCACTAAAATATGTGTTGTTTCATCATCAAGCACTAAAGTATAAGAGCCACCATATTTCACGATTAATTCATGGAGAACTTTTCGCCTGGAGCCGTTAATAAAATACGGATGGATGTAAAATCTAATATTTTCAAATATTTGAGGACGGCGATGCAACTCAGGCTTCAGTTTCCTGGCCATCACTCGGCGCCTTTTAGTGCGATTTCTGTTGGTATACCTAAACATATTTCACAGAATTTGAAAAAAGCCGGTGGTTTCAAATAATTAATCTACGATCTCGAGAGAATCAAATTCTCTCGCTCAAAAGTAACCGTTCTTCTTTCAAAACAAAGATGCTTTCAATTGAGAAAATATAAAATAACACTCTGACCTTAGAAAGAAGTATTAGTGAGCACAGCTCACTAACCAACTGCACTACTGAGGACCACTACAGATGACGCTTTTCTCCGAACTATAAATAAACACAACTGACAGTTAAAAAACATCTGGCAGTCGAAACCAAAACTGCTGGATGCTGATTTAGCAATACGACGGATTGTACAGGTATAGTATTGATTTTTTAGTCTAGCTGCACAAAAATAAACTAATCAAGCTAATTTAGGAATTCAAATTCAAGTAAAAATAATTCCGAATTTTTTTTTCTATTTATGCTACATCAAAGCTAACTAATGTACATTCGACATGTTTTAATCTGACTTAAAAATTAATAAGTATCCAAGAAATTTTTACTATTATTAATTTTTGGTTATCTTTTAAGCGAAATAATACTTTAAAAAAAGAAATTATGTAATATTTCATAAATTCAGTAAACGGATGAGATTCTTAGTTCGTTTACTTTTTCGGTACGTAAACAATTATCCAAATTGAGGAAGGTAAACCAGTATAATCTTTATCATTGAAATTTTTGTCTGCAAAGTAGGAAATTATAACTAGAAAATTTATTTTTAAAATTATTTTTATTTAGAAGATTATTTTTTATATTTTGTATGTACTTTTATATTTTTAAAAATGGATAATTCTTCTAGTACTTTTAAAAAATGCTGTTTTTTAATTGCATATATTTTTATTAAAATATTTTATTTTGTATTTAAGTTTAAGATTGTTTTTAATGGTGGAACGATTCACCTTCATTTCATAGTTATGCAAATTTTGATGCTCATCGAACTTAATCAACTGCTCCATGCTGATAGAACTTGATCGAACTTCCGATACTTATCGAGTTTTTGGCAATTTCGAGCTTCGTTAATGATCAAATTTTCACGACTATCGAGAATCAGTCATGTACTTGATAAATATTTTACGATTGGATTTCAAGGCATTGCTTTATATATCAGGGGGAAATAAGTATGTGTGTGTGTTTTTAATCCGCATATTTTTCAGTAGCGCGCTCTTTTATATTTCTAAAAATGTATGAATTTCTTTGTTCCATATCTGTAAAAAATGCTGTTTTCCGATTTCATAATATTTTTTTTAATTAAGTGTTTTATGTTGTATTTAAGATGAAGATTGTCTTTAATGGATTATTACTCCGATTTATTTTAGTTCATATAATTGAATTTAGACTTTTTTTTTTAATTTTTATGCAGTTAAAAATGTTTTTATTTCTTTTCCTTTTTTATTTATGTGCTTTTTTATTTTCAAATATACAGTATTTGAAATTGATTTAAAAAATCCTGCATTAAATTGACTAAAGACTTTTGCGGAGTTATTATTTTTCTGCTTTTAAGATAAAGATTCTTTTAGTGGTAATTTTTCAATATTTAACAGTTTTTTCATATAATCTCTTTTTATTTCATTTTCTCCCTTCATTTAAATTTTTCATATTTTATTTTAAACTTTTTGCTTTTTATTTCATTTTAAATTTTATAATAGCCAAAATGTTGATAAAATAAATTAGAAATAATAGATGCGTAATTAGATAGAATTTTAATATTCTGAAACCCAGCGTTTTATTTGAGTGTTAGCTATTTTTTTCATTGAATTTATGTTAATGATAGAATATAATGATTTATTTTTTTAACCTTATTATTTCATAATGGAAAGAAAATTGGAAAAACTTTTTTAAAGTTTTTAATATATTGCACCCGTAAATAAGCTCATATCCATAGTGTTTGTTATTCAAGTTTTAATCATTAATTACTATTTTTCATCTCTTTCTGATTTTGGAAATAGTAAATTATATGACGGTCACTTTACTTTTAATTATATAATCTACCTATTGCTAAAATTCTAGTACAGATATAAATTAAATCTGTCAATAATATTTTAAAAATAACAATAAAAATTTATGTAATGCATATACACAGTGGCGGATTTCCGCACAGGCTTTGGAAGTGTTCGCCTCGTGACTTGATACTTGGGGGGGGGAGGGGGCGCAAAATATATAATCTATAAACCTATAGTGCTGAATCGGCAGATTTTTTTTTTTTTCATAGCAGATCTGATGAGAATTTTTCCCCCTTTTTCTCAAAAAAAAAACAAGGAAAGATAAAAGAAAGAAACTAAATCATAAGGAAAAGAATAAACCAAACATAGGGGGAAATAACTATGAACAGAAAAACTAAAAATAAATAATTTCAAAAGTAGTGATATTCAAGAAATTTCTAAGATATAAAAAATTATAAAATCTTGAAAAAAGAACCCGAAATATTTAAATCATTTGTTCCAAATAAATTGCAATATGATTAACAAAATCATATGATTTGAATATTCTTATTAACTGAGGGAGATATGGCATACCAGGACGTGGGACGATCTAAATGCTTTCTTTTTTTAGGAGGGGGGACAAATGAGCAACTATGTTTTATTTATTTGATTAACAATGATAGTGTACTCAAATGCCTTATAATTAAAATGAACTTTCTGTGAAATTTCAGGATATTTATCTCATGATTTATTTCAAATTTGTTTGCAAATCCGTGAAATCCATTTTTTTTTTTCGTTGGCTAACCGACTACAGGCCAACAATTCTCAGCTAACATAAGATTTTTAAAAAAAGAACCCCCCCCCCCCTTTTGCAAGAAATGTCAGTGTCATTCTCTGCACCGACAAAAAGGTGTGACATTGACCTTACTTTTGACCTTAGGCCGAGAGAATGACATTGTTTTGTAGAAACTTCTGTTTATTTTCGTTTCCTGTCGTCTTACATTTCCATTAAAGTATTTTATTGTCACGAGATCTTCTTTTTGCTGAATTTTTGAAGATGCCAGCTTCTATACACATTTTTCAAGTATCGAGACAAACAAATGCCAGTTGTTTGCCTCAGTTATCATAAATATTTATTAAGTGCCATTTTTTAATGATTTAAAGAGAATTCATTCTATAGTTTTCTATGTGTTATTTTTTTTAAAAAATTGAACTTATATAATAGTAATAAAAAATGAAATGATATTTTTTTTGTGCCTTGCCATTTTCTTATTAATTTAATATTTTTAAATAAAAGAATACATTTATGACTTCTTATTTAAAAATTTTCAAAAATAAATAAAGAATATATAACTATTTGAATTCACCCAGTTGAAATTTTCTGAAAACTTACTTAACAAAAAAAAATAATGAGACATTATTCTTAGGATTTATTTCCAACTTAGAAAAAAAGCAATTAAAAATATACTTCGTACAATAGCTTTCATCAAAATATATATTACCAAAAAAGGTTGCAAAATTTTTTATTATTTTGATACAAAAATTACGCAAATAGTATTTATCACTCATTAGAAGGAGAATTACTGTTAGTTAAATGGTGGAGTTTTTATTAAAGTGACATCTGTTATAGGAACGCTAACATTTATTAAAGCCAACGAATTGACAATTAAAGACGTTGATTTCACCTTTTCTCTGCTGTGATTTTTTTTTTTTCTTCTTCATACCAGATTATGAAATTTTTTAATTCCTCTTCCCCCCCCCCAGATACTATTTAGATTCAGTGGGGGGGGGCTTGACATATATTTAAATCTACAGAACTATATATTCATTCAAGAAATTTTGAAGTATTAGTCTCTTCAAATGCGTTATGATCAAATGCATGTTGTGTATGATAAGTTTGTGTTATGTATGACGCATTAATATCTACAATATTCAAATCATAGGTTGTTTCAAGAAATTAAAGAACTGTCAGTCTTAGGATTTAAAGCAAACACTTCTTTCCTCGAAAAAAAAAAGCTTAGGATTTTATTTTTTTATGTCGCTGAAAATTTGCTTTTTATTTTTCCGACATTAAATATTTTGAAATCATGCCGAATGTTTCAGAAAAACCGCACCTTTAAATAGGAGGGCTAAGTATTTTTTAAAACTACATTTATGTGTGTATAAGGATATTTTAAAATATAATTTTAACTTAATTAAATTCCTAATTTTTAGCTTGATTCAGCACATATTGACTTCATTCTAAAATATTCTCTTATTCCCTGATCCCATTCCACTTTTTCTATTTAATTAATTAAAAATGGCTCAGTCTAAATTAGTGAAGACAAGACAAATATCGGTTTGTTCTATTTTGGGGAAATTTAGTGATTTGTTTGAAGTTGAACACACTACTGATGATCTAGTGCTACTGTTATACTAGACATAACCTCAAAACTGCTTTAAAGAAGGATCCTTCTGTAAGCGAAATATGTGACATTTTAGTTTCCATAACTGAACAAATATGCTCAAGAGCTTCTATTCTTGATGCTTCTAGCAAAATAATTTCACAAATGATAAAAGTTTATGATGCTAAATATAGAAATTTATTAAAGTCTAAAAGCAGAAAATGTTCAAATAAGTTTAATTCCAACCTCACAGAATTTAGAAAAAAAAGCTAGACGTTTATTTGATATTGCTAGCCTGTATAAAAGAAAAACAAGCGCCAGCTATAAAACGGTTCTAAACGATCAATGCTTTAACAGGAAAATGGTTATAGGTAATATTGATATTGCTACCACAAGCGCTTTGTGGAAGAAAGAAGCAAGAAAGAGTAAAGAACTACAGAGAATAATTAAGCTTAATCAAGCACAGGCAAAGAAATACTAATGCATTAGAAACGATTACTGGCGTCAATGACAACGCTGAAGAACAACAGTGTTCTTTACAAAAAGAGTCAAGCCAACCAGATCCATTAAATAGACAAGAAGCGATAGAAGTACCAAGTACTTGTGTGGTTTAATATTATGTTAAAACTTTAAACAGAAGGTATTTGAAGCTGTACCAAATAGTATAGGGGACTTGGTTATCGATTTTCCTCAGCTTCCTTGTCACATGCAAGCAGTGGAAAGAGCTGTGAGACTGGTGGCCAAATCAACTCAAAATGTCTGTGGTTCAATCGCGAGAGAAGAATAAAAATTGACTCCCGTCTGAATATGACACACTTTAATTTAAAAAAACTGTTTAATGTGGCAATGAAGTAGAAACAAACATTTTGCAGCTGTAACATTTGTGATGTTTAAGGATACAGAAGTAAGAAACGCAAAACTGGACATAAAAAATATTCTTATTATTGTTATACTTTGTAATTAATAATTTTTTTTCAATTGTAATTCGTATATATGTATTTAAAATCATCTTTTGTAACATTATATGAACGAAAAATTCATAAAAATATTTTATCAAAGTTTATAATTTTTCAATTTTTTTACAAACTTTAAGCCCTTTTCCGCACCTCTAAATATTGTTTTATTGCAACCAAACGTTTAAATATTATTTTGAACCTAAAAGGCAACTATTCCGCACTTTCACCAAAGTAAAAACTAAAAAAAAAAGCCATTTTTATTCTACCCTAATGGACAATCCTTTACCATATATCATCTTAGGATTTTCAGATTGTAGTTTATATAAATTAATTATAGATTGTGATAAAGATAAAATATTTCAAAATGGAAAAATCATTACAAACTTGCATATCGTTAATAATTATATATCTTTACATACTGTTGAAAGTAATAACATTCGTGATAATAAGGTCAAGGTAGTGAATACCCCAGAGGAAATATTTCCATCTCTGATTGTTAACAAACTATCTGAACCTATGTTATCTCTGGTGTCAGAATATTCTCATATGCTTGCAAAAAATAAATATGATGTTTGTAGAATAAGAATGGAACCCCCTTGAATAAATTTAACATCTTATTTACCAGTTTCACAAAGGGCTTATAGAACCTCTGCTACTGAGGAAATTGAAATAAATAAGCTAACAGGTTTAATAAAAGAATCTACTAGTAACTATTCCTCCCCTGTAACATTAGTATATAAAAGAGATGGAAATAGAAAAAGTCGACTTTGTATTGATTATCTTAAAATTACTTCCTTTTAAAATCTGAGGTAGAACCTCTACCTAGAATAGATACTTTATTAGATAAACTAAGCACTGCTAAAGTTTTTTCAACTTTAGATCTTGCATCTGGATACTGGCACATACTATCGCATGAACAAGATAAACATAAATTGGCATTTGTAACTACTGAAGGTTTATACGAATTTCAAGTCCTACATTTTGGCTTTAAAAATGCACCTGCAATATTCAATATAATTTTAAATAAACATAAATTTTCATATTGTGCATGTCGCTATTTTGATGACTTGGTAGTTTTCTCTAACTCATTAGAGGAACACTATGATCATTTAAAACCAATTTTTCAAATGTGTGAAAAAGAAAACATTAAATTAGAATTTTCTAAATGTGTATTTGCTCAAGATAAAGTTAATTTCTTGGGGTATGAAGTCAAAGAAGGGTTTATTTCTCCTGATAATCATAATATTGAAAGTATTGAAAAATTAAAACCTCCTAAAAGTGTTAAACAACTTCAAGGTTTTCTTGGCTCTGTAAATATTTATAGGATTCTTATGCAAAAGTTAGAGAACCCTTAAATAATCTTCTGAAAAAAGATACACCATGGTAATGGACATAAGACTGCCAAAAGCTTTTGAAATATTAAAAAATAAATTGATAACTAAACCAGTGTTACATCTATATAACCCTAATTTACCTCTTCATGTTTTTTGTGATGCATCTCAGGTAATCATTGGAGCTGTTCTAAAACAGCCTGGCTGTTCTGGTAAATTACATCCTGTATCTTATCATTCAAGAACTTTATGCCCTTATGAAAAAAAATATTGTATAACTGAATTGAAATGTTTAGCTGTAGTAGATGCTCTTGGTAAATTTTATTACTATTTACATGGGAAAAAATTCATAATTCATACTGGTCATGCTGCTCTTGTTTGGCTTTAAAATGTTAAAAACTTAAGGGAAAGACTATTTCGTTGATCTTTAAAACCAAGCATGTTTGATTATGAAATTAAATATTTAAAGGGAACTGCTCATGTTGAAGCTTATATGTTATCAAGGCATCCTACTGCTCAATATCTCTAACATTCTGTGCATTTACTGGAACCATCAAAATTTAGAGAATTTGGATAATACTAAATATAAAAATATTAATGATGTACTTGTAGTTAAAAAGAAAAATTTGTTTAAAATAGTTTTGCCTTTTTCTCTTATGGAAAAAGTTTTGCAAAATGCTCATGAACAATTTGGGCATCAAGGCACTCAAAAAATGATAAATTTAGTTAATCATCAATATTATTGGCCCTATATTACTCAAGATATTGCACTTTTTGTTAAACATTCTGATGCTTGTCAAATAAATAAAATAAAAAATAAAAAGAAAATTTGACCTTTTACAAGTTGTGCGTCCCACAGATCGTCCTTTTGAATGGTTTTCTGTCGATACTGTTGGTGGATTTAATTATTACAATTTAACTAAAATATTTCTTCATATAGTAATTGATCATGCAACATGTTTGTTATTTTTCTTCCAAAAAGGAAAATTCTGAAACTTGCATTATTATTTTAACTCTTTCTAGGGCCGTGGGAAGTATGCTTCCCACCAAATTTATCAATCTTTGTATGAAATTATGTAGGTTGGCATAAGTTCTGACAAATTTTTTTTAGTAAATCAGAATTTTAGATGCTTCAGTTCTTTATCTCAGACAAAATGATGTGCCTTGATTTGTTACTTAATTATTAATTAACCAAATTAATTAATTAATCAAATTAAATTTATCTAATAAGCTAAATGAATCCTTGTTCTTATTCTAATTTCAATCCTAAAAATATTGTAACATAATATGACTAGAAAAAAATGGCCCTTTAAAGGGTTAAAGCAGGATTTCCAAATTCAGGTACCTTCCAAATTATTAACTGATAGAAATGATGCTTTTACCTCATCTAAATTTAAACATTTCCTCAGAAATTATAGTATCAAGCATCTGTTAACCTCTTCACATCATCCACAAACTAACGGGAAATGTGAAAGAGTTAACCAGTCATTAGTAACTAAATTAAAGTGTAAGATAAATTCTTCTCCAACTAAAATTCCTTAGACTAGACTTTTAAAACAAGTAATTAATGAATATAATTTAACACCCCATTCAGTTACAAAATTTCCTCCTGCATATTTCTTATTTGGCACTTTACCTTATCCTCCTCCCTTAACTCAAAATCAATTCTATCCTCCAGTGGAAGAAGCTAGAAAATTAGCCAAAGATAATACCATAAAATATCATGATAAAAATAAAATAAGATATGACGCTAGATTCATAGATTCTCCATTTAAACCTGGTGACATAGTAATGTATGGGGAAGTTAATTATTCAAATCGTAGAAAATTATCTCCAGTGTTTTCAGATCCATATGAAACATTAGAGACATTCTTCACCAAATAGAGACAATCAGCTGAGTTTCTGAAGAAAATCATTTGTATATTGCCCATTTTAATATTATTATTTTTGGTGTTGTTTAATATTTAAAATTATCTAACATTTTCACAGATATCACTTTATTTTTTTAAATATTTTAAATGATCTTGGTCAGAATGATTTATGTATTAATATAAAGGTAAGAGAAACTTAGGTGCCTTTAAATTTGAATTTCTTACTTACCACTGTAAGTTATCGTTGTGTGTCGAAGGGTTCCGACATACTTCCACATCTTGCGGGGTTGGGAATTGTAATGATATTTTAAAACCTAATTTAAACTTAATTAATTTCCAATTTTTAGCTCACTTCAGCACATATTAACTTCATTCTAAAATATTCTCTTATTTCCTGATCCCATTCCTCTTTTTCTATTTAATTAATTCAATAAAAGCGCTGTGAAAATGCTTAAAGTTGCACTTTCACACGCTTCAAGTGAAGGGATAAAAAAATGGCACGTTTAGCACATTCTTTTAAAAGATCCCTATAATTCCCTTGCCAGTGGTCGACACGTGTAGGAAATCCCGATCAAAATCTCAAAGTATATATTCAAAGAGAAAGAGATAAAATTTTCATTAGATTTTCCTCATTTCGTGTTGTGCTTGTCACTTCTGCTTGTGCTAAATCATGGCTCCTGGGAGGGAAATAAAACGAATTTAAAAATTACGAAAAAAAAAAGTGTCTTCCCTCTGTCTGCGGTCTTTACTCTGCTTTCAAAGAAATTATATATATATATATATATATATATATATATATATATATATACACACACATAAAAAAGTATTAATCTTTGCGAAGATTAATGGTCGCTGCTTATTTCAGTCTCAGATAGTTTCATTATAATTTAGATATGAACAGAGGAAATCCTTAATAATTACTTAGATAGTAAGATATTGAATTAACACTCAGAAAAATTTTAATTCTCTAAACAACTTTTGCAGTAAAAAATAGTGATCAATTAAGTAAAATTTATCCTAAGTAATAAATAAAAATTAACCAGTTTAAATATATTTTTAAAAAATGTCATTAATTTTACATAACTTATTTCGTCTGATTTTTAATAAGAATTCATTAAAAAAAATTTACTATGCAAGATGCATTTTTTAAAAAATCAAATGTATTTTAAATCATATATATATATATGTATATATATATGCCGTCTTTTCTTCTCAATAGATACCCGAAGTGTGTAATCAATCAGTGCCATTTATTTGGCGGTAAATAGTAGAAAGCATAGAGCTCTCTCTATGGTAGAAAGCCAGCTTCTATCAGCATGAGATCCTCAAATCTGTGGTTGTGTTAATTATTTAGGCTTACATTATATTTGGAAAGATTTGCTTAAATTTGAATTAAATGCCGTTTTTTTATTATTTATTTAAAAGAAAAAACAGTTCGTGGAAAAATATTTACTAGATTTTGTTTTTTAGAAAAACAAAATCTAGTAAATATTTGTAAAGTTTGACAAAAAACAAAATCTAGTAAAGTTTGTTTTTTAATTTCTAAGGATTTCATTATTTTTCAATACAGAATTACGAAATGATTTATTTTTAAAAAAATGAACTCTTCAAATTCAAACTTTACACTAACTAGGACGATTTAAAAATCAACTATGCGTCCTATAATATTTAAAGTTTTTGGCAAGATAAATATTTACACTTTAAAGTGGCATATAAGATACTTTTTTCACAATTATTATTTCAGAAGTTGCAAGATAAAATGAACTTAAAATCGAGAAAAATACTAAAGTTTACATATATTTTGATTATTTAATTATATGTTTTAAGAAATAATTAATAATGAAAAATAAATAGCAGAAATATACAGCTGACAAGAAATTGACCTCAGAATAGCATGTGCAAATTTTATGTCGTAGATGTTTAGTAATGCAACATTATTTTGTTGAGGAAATTATTAAGGCATAGTTTCACAAAATATTTGATTTATAACAATCATATCATCCCAGCACACCAGCTGATCGCCAAATGCGGCCAGTAAGAAATAAGAATTCATTCATTATGAGAAATTCTAGAGATAAAATTTATTTTGTCGTGATATTTCATTGAAACTTGATTTTCTAAATTCAGTTGTTTAGGTGTATTTCAAAAAAAAGTAAAAGTGTCTTAATTTTCTAAATCGCTAAGCCATACTTTTTTCATTCTTCAAACTCCTCAGGAAATAACTAATTTATACTAATTTCTTTTTCCAAAATACAGAAAACAACCAAACATAAAATTCCCTTATATTTCAAAACTCATTGTTATAAAACTATGCTTTATTCATTTTAAAATTCATCAGTTAAAATTAAATAAAATAATTTATAAAATAAATTAATATTAATTAGGATGATTCCGGGGTTTCAAATGGCATTCATTTCTTATCTTCCTTTTCAGCAGTCTGAAAATGTTGTTATTCAATAAACAGGACAAGAATTCTCTCTTTTTTTTAAATTTTTTTATTAGAATATATGATGTAAAAGCATATGTGTTGTTTAGATATTGAACTTTGTATATTAAATACAAAATCCTGCTAATAGAAAGTTAAACATTTGTTAAAGAATTAAAAGAAAAGATGATTACGTTGCAATTGCATGCTAATAAAAACAGCATATATTTACATCTTTCCTTTTAATACTAAACAGTCTAGTTTGAAATAATTTTTAAAAAATTAATTAATTTTTGGGAAATTCCTTACAAAATGAAATCTTAAATCTGCTTCATGGGGGAAAAAAGAGGGGGCAGAACTTTTTGAAAGTGTACTGTAATTTAAGAGGTGGGATTGTTCCTTTTTATCAAGTTTCAAGCAACAGTGTTATGTTTGAAAATAACTGTTGAATGAAATAGTTATTTAAATTCTTTTGTGAAATAATGATTTTTATTTGTTTCAGTTAGTTATAGAAACACCTAAAAATAGCACTTAGCAGCTTGTAATTTAATTTATGAAGCTATATTATTAATATATAAGTTTAAAAGTTATTTTATTACTATGCAAAGAAAATATTTCCTATAACAGTAAAAAAGAGCTTCAACATTCAAATACATAAATATTTTTTATCAGTTTTTTAAAGTTATAATACATCTTATATCTATATATCTTTTTAGTTTCTACAATTCTCTTTAAAAGAATAATGCAAATGATAAACTGAAATATCAACAGTTTTTTAAAGTTAGGAAGCTGGAAATATCAGTAGGAAGTTTTTTTTTCTCAGTTATGTGTTACCTAGTCATGTAATTTCTCATTTTTTGAATGACAATAATATAGATAAGTCTAAAATTTACTATAGACTGACATACACAACTTCTTATACATTCCTCTGAGAGGGGGGGGGGGATAGGGAAAAAATCTCATTTGAATAAAATATTTTTGTATCAACAATTTTAGAAAAAAAGCATTGACAATCATCATTTTAACAAAAACTATTTAACACATTTTAGAATTTCAAATATTCTGAATGTTATATTATGAAAGAAGTTATCGACTTCTTTGTCACAATATGATTATTTCTTGAGTATCAATGTGAAAATGATATAATATCTGATTTAAGGAATACCACTGATTCTTTTGAGGTATAGCTTTGATGTGAATTATTGAAATTATAATCTCATGTTTTATAAAGAAAAAGTTATATATTTATAATTTTATTAAAAATGATTTTAATACATAAGCTCAAGGAAGAACTTTATTTCAATTAAGAGGACCAATAATTCTGTTTAAAATTATACCAATACAAAATGGTTAAGAATTTCTACAAGAAATTCACTTGGAAATATTATTTGTTTAAAATTTGCCCAGAGCCTTATCTGGATATTTGAAAAGGCCAGGTTAGTTCATTAATGTAATTTATAATAAAATTATTTTTGCACATACACATACTGATTATTTATAAAATGAACATAAGTATAAAAATTTATATCAATATAGAATATTTGTTTCAAGAAAACATAGATCATAAGCTAATTCAACTACAAACAAGAAATGACTTGAAATGAATTCTTCAGTATTTTCAAAATTAGTCGCCAGAAAAATTCTAGGAATCTACAGAAAATTAGTCATTAGAAGAACTAGAATTCTGCAGAAAATTAGTCAGTAGAAGAAAGAACTTTATATCTATACAGAATACTATGAATTTAGTACAAACCCTTCGTTTGAGCTAATATAAAAAAAAATTATGCATTAATTTTATTTATCTACATACAGGAAATAATAAAAGAAACAAAAAGAAAGTGCAAAGTTTATTTCTATTGTGATTTATTACTGCAAGCTGTGTTCTACATAAATCATAATTATTGTGATGCTATTTTCAGATATATATACATGTAGTAATTTTCTTTTATGGATAGTGTGGTAAAAGCTTATGAGCCAGTTATCAGCTACGCTACACGAGTAATTGCTTTTGTATTGTGGTCATGTTACTCGGCTGCGAACCACAAGGTCCCAGGTTCTATCTTCGCACATCACAATCTACTATAATGGTATGTAATTTCTTTTTTTTGATACTTGTACAAATGATTATTTAGCAAGATAGCTTATAAAAGTATTATTTTTAATACAACTGACATATTTCAGTAACTTTCATAAAAATAAAATTTTATTATATAAAAATACTAAAAATAAATATAATATTTAGAAATAATTTCTTCTAGCAGAAAATCATTGTTAAGAAAATTTTCAAAATACTGAGGGAAAACTAAACACTCAATATATAAATGCACTGTCAACTGAATTTTATCAAAAAAGATCCCTTTTTCTAAAAATTAATTTTAATAATAATTATGTCCTATAGTGCATAAACTAACTTCATTATGAAGCAAAATTGAAAAGTAATAAATCTGTTAAACAATGCAGGATGTTTGCCGGATGGTGAATACGGCCGTTAGAGAGACGATCTCTAGATTGTGTTTCGTTCTGTCGCTATAACTGTCACTGTTGTTTATCAAATTCTCCAAGTTCAAAATCGCTAAATGAAAGGAATTATTATCCCATTTTTAGTCAAAGCACACCTCATCTTTTTGTCGGAAGTTACCTTTTATTCATTTATAATGATTGTTGTGCTTAAATTAAATTTATTTGTAAGAACGTATTTGCATTTAGTACAGCGTTACCACAAATACTGAGTTACAAACATTCGATATGTGCTGGAAATAATCGTCATTAAGATAATTAATATTTAACATTTTTTTAAATTATTTTCTTTAGAAAACCTATATTCATGCGCAGAAATGATTAACTTGTAGTAAATGCTGAATTATATATTTCATTTGCGTACTGCTTTCTTTTTAAATTGAAACAGTTCCGACGTTATTGCTATTATTTAGCATTTGAAAATTAAAAAAGGAAACAAAATCTTTACAATAATTTATGCAGGTAATGAAATTCATTGTGTGCAACTTGAGTCAATGTATTTTTCGTAATTATTTCTCTATTATTTGTATTTCCTTATGAAGTGCTGAAGTATATTTTATTTATGAGCCTTTTAGTTTTTCCATTTATTGTTTAGTATGATTTAATTATTTTGAAACCTGAGATTCAAGTAATCTTTTTTTCTTCATGAAAATAGTTGTAAAAAATATTACCCAAGTGATAAATGCTGCAATATTCTCGGTACTAAATAAAAAAAATGATTAACAGATAAGGTAGTTAGTAATGTAAGAAAATAAGATTTCATACATAAGTTTTTGAAAGATAAGCCATTTTAATTTATGGCCATTATTGGTGTTTATTGTATAATAATTATAATTCTATTTGTTATTTTGTAAATTTGAAAGACCCAGTTTTGTACCCTCTAATTGATTACAGAATATGAATTATCCCTTTTAACACCACTAGATGTAACTGATGACAATTTCTATCTACAGGCTCTAACAGGAACTGTGTTTGTTTAGATATGTAGTTAAAATAAATTTATAAACTTTGTTGAAGGAGCTCTTTCTCGATGTTATGCATTTCCATTATGTGGTTCTGTTTAGGGTAAACCAGGTTTTCCTAAACAAAGTAAACTTTTTGTACTCTAAGAAATTATTCTGATATATTTCAGAGATAATTATTTTTTAAATGAAAATTTTTCAACTGTTTAAAGCAGTAGAAATTCTTCAGGTAAAAAATTTGACTAAATTATTATTTTTATCATCTTCTGCTTTGATGTATAATTTGTTTCAACAATTTTAAGTTATTTCTAATTTTTCTCAAGAGCAAATAAAGGAGATCAAAAACATATAACTGCACATATTTTAATGAAATAGAATAAATCAGTAAAATATTTACTTCTGCTTGTCTGGCAATTTTTTATATATAAATCTACTATTACTTGTGCATCTGTAATGAAGCAGAGGAAAAGTTGTTAGTATTATGCCTCTAAAGAAAATTTACTCTGAAAAACCTTTGGATTCACTTGGATCTTTGTGGTCTGTTTCCTAGAGTTTCAATACAAGAGCACAGGCAATTTTTAACAAAATTAGATGACCTGTGTCATTGAACATTTGCTCACCCATTAAAATTGAGATTTTTTTTTCTTTTTAAGAGGTGTAGTAGATTTAAATAATGTGCTGAAATCTTTTTGCATAGAAACCTTATGTTCATTCACACTGATGTCGAGTGGTTTGAAATTTATGAATCAGCAGTTTTATAATTTTTGCAATAGGAGTATGAAGTCTGAAAAGAATAATATCTATACACCTCAGCTGAATGATTAAAGCAAAAGATTTAATTACACTTCTGTTCATGGAATAAATGTCTTGCTAGAAATTAGTAGTTTGCATCAGAGTTTCGGGTCTAAAACTCTTGCATTTTAGCATTAAAAAATGATTTGTATTTGAAAGCCATTACTTTGGCTCTAGAAACCAGTTGAAAACAACATTTTAATTTCTTGTATGCTTCAGCCTTTTTTGAAATTCCCATGATAATAGTTCTTTATAGGTTCTGTTGGTTTATATTATTCTATATTCTTTGTTATACCACAGAGCAATTCATTATTAAATAATCACAGATAAATATCAGCCCCTCTTATTTAAGTTTTCTTAATTATAATATTGCAATCATGCTCATAACATTTTGATGCATTTGGTGATGTTGAGTATCATGATTATGATGATTAAAAATGAGTTCAAAAGATTCAAAATTACTATCCATTTATTAAACAAATAAAACATAGTCAACCTGAAATGTCTAAAACATTAAGGTTTTGTAAATGTAAATTTTCATAAATATACCTATGTAATTTGCATAAATACTGTCACTTTTGAAATGTCCCCAGTACATCTAACTAATAAAAAAAAATAGTATACATTCAGCAATTCTTTTGCTGGTATTTAACATAACATATTGCTAAATAGATATGTTTGCAGTTTTAGAATAAGAAATTCTAACCACCTAAAAAAATTGTTTGGCATTTAATTATGGAAGTCTTTTTTTTTTAATAAAAAAGCTATTACAAAATTGAATATAAAAAATTTTTATTTAACAAAAATCTTAATCATACAGATGATTAATAACTTTTTTTCAAATTTTATTAATTTTTACTAATATTTTTAATTGTATTTTGTAATATTTTTTGTTATTGTAGCAATATTTACATAACTTCTATTGTTTCATTATAATTTTAAGTGCACTTTTAAAGCTCACTTAAAAAAGTTTATTCCTTACTCTCAATATAATGGCAGTTTACACTTACATGTATATGCATAATCTAAATCATGAATTATAAAAGAAAGAAAAGTAAAAATGTCAACTGTGGTGTCAAAAGATGCTTTATTTTTTAAATATATCTGAGCAGAAACAAAAATTATATGTTTACAAAAATTGTTGAAAATTCTTCTACATGCAGGGATAACAGTCCTGAACACATGAATATTCCATATGTTGTTAGAAATCTTAAATATCATCTATTTAAATATAGCAGTATTAAAAAATGATGAAAATAAAATTACTATAAAATATAAGAAGGTGAGAGTTCTAGCTTGGCTTTGAGTTAAGATAAACTTGAGTTTTACTTTTTCATGACACTTTCTTTCATTTGCTATCCTTCCTCTCTCTCCCCCCCCCCACCAATGAAGTTTTCTTTTTGCTGTATGCAAATTTGACGACGATTTTGTTAATTATGTAAAATATTTTGGTATTTAATTACAAAAGTTAATTATGGTTGAATTATGTTTTGAAATGACTAAGAGATGAAAACTGAAATTGAAGTAAAAGAATTTCATTTTAGTAAATGATGTATGCTTTTTAAAAAATTCATATGTTGTTATTTCTGCATTAGTTTGAATCAAATTGAGAGTTTTAATTCTTTGATGAATTACTCAGTTTATCTGTTTCTTTTCTATTTTCTTCTTCATTTGCAAATAATTGTATGTTTTCTTGTTCTTTTATTTCTTACATGGCATTTTCTTCATTTATGACGTCTAGTTTTATTTTTTGACAATTTGTCTTCCCATTCATAGTATAGAGGCTTTTAATTATATAATACATATGTGAGCTCAGCTTCTCTTTCATATATTAAAGGGCTTCTTTTTTTCAATTGTGAATCCAATTGAAGTTGTAGTAGTTTTATTTGAAGTACATTAAGTCGGCTCAGCTGTTATGCTTGTTAAAATCAAACTTCTCCTTTTTAACAAATGATTCATGCATACTTTTTAATCCTATCCACAATAATTTTTTTTTTTGTGCTGCCCATTCTTTTTTCTGTTAGATATATCTGTCTTTAGCTGAGCATCATATAATTGCATTTGCTGTCAACTTAATGAATGAAAATTAATCGATTGAGTAAATTAAATGCTTCAAATCCATGTGTCAGTGGATTTCAAATATCTGCTGCAAAGTGAATTTGACAACTACCATATTCCTTCATTCTCTTAAATTTGAGAATTAGTTATTCTTCATCTTTCTGTAAAGGAGACGTTTGAAGTGATTTGATTAAGATATTCTCTGTGAAATTGCCTGCATATATATGAATTTATGGATCATTCAATTAGATATTCTTGTGGGCATATTATTATTACTGGTTTTAAAACACAAAATTTTTGTAACATAAAGCATAATTAAATTATTCCATTGAAAGTACCATTGCTGTAAACAAGGGAAAGGAAATTATTTTGTTATATGTATATATAAATAGTATTCAGTTGGAGCTAAAAACCCTTGACAAATACTAATATTTTTAAACAAAACACTCTGTTTTTAATAATTGCCCTGAACTTGAGTAAATACCCTTGAATTTTATACTCGCGAACTTGATATTAACCCAACCCATAGCATTAAAATTGTATAAAAATATACTCATCACACTATTGGGCTAGAACAAATGTGTTTTATTTGGTTATTCTTTTTATTAAATAATGAACATTATCAGATGGGCAATTTTGATTTATTCCATACTAATTTTATTTAACTTGTCATTGAAATCTAATATATTTACTCATTTCTGGAAATAAACAAGAAATATTTCTTTTTTATGTCCTATATCTAAAAATTTTTAAAGTATAATTTTTCAGTGTTCAGCAGCCACTAATTTATTTTGCTTGCGAAATAAGATTTCTTCTTTATTTGAAATAGACTTGTAACTTGATATCATTTACACTAACTTATCAAAGGTCTTTGACTATTGATTTTTGAATTCTTTTAAATAAATTGCTTCGATTTTCATGTCAACATGACAGAATGGCTTCATTCGTATTTGTGTAATAGGAATCTCTATGTTCATTTCAATAATGCTGTTTCGCATAGTTTCTAGGATACTTCTAGTGCTCTTCAGGGCTGTTAATCTTGGTATTAAGCCTTTTATTTTATTCATTAATGACCTTATTAATAATTTAAAGTACTCTGAGTATCTTGTATTTCCAGGAGACTTTAAGCGATTCATTCATTATTTTCTATTATTGATGCCTTACTTATTGATCTTCTATAGAGAAATCTTGATCCCCTTTTAAGTGTTACAGAATGAATACTGATAAATGTAGTATAATTAGTTTATACTAGAAAAGCATGTCTTTGAACCATATTTTTAAAAGTGAATGATCTTGTTTAATCATGCACATATTCTTTCATAGATTTGGGTGCCCTCTTTGATGTTAAAATTGATTTTGCCCAAAATATTAATTATGTAGTATCCAAAGCTTTGGATAGATTAGGCATTCTCAGATGTAAAAGGAGGTAATTTTTGAGCAAAATAGCCTTGAAGGTTTATTCTGTGCTCCTGTCAGATCTTGTTTGGGACATGGTAGCAATATTTAGGTTACTAATTACCATAATATAATTAAAATTAGTGAATGTATTCAATCCAGTTTCTTTCTGTACAAGAAAAATAGATTTTACTCTCCAGATATATCTTCTTGTTTATTTGATATGTTTAATTTGCCTAGGAAATGTTTGTTCTTTTCTTTAATGAGGTTATCAGTGGTTTAATTCATTTTACAGATATACCGAACTCTTTACACTTCGCTGTGGTTGTAAAACATTTAAGGAACCAGAGTACTTTTTCAAATGTTTATTCTAAATTTAGTTATATCAATAGGTTATGTTTTATAAAATTTATTAAACTGGACAGAAATTTTGATGGACTTGACATCCATCATATGACTTCAAAATGAAAATTGCTCACAATTTTTAATTTTATTACCTCCATTTTTTTTTAACTACAGTACATTATCTTTTTTTTTTTTTTTTAATGTTTGAATTGAACATTATATTTGTCTGTACATATTGAGATAGTTATGTTTGTTCTGTGTTTGAGTTTCTTTTACTTTCTTGGCCTATTCTTAATTACTCTTTTAATTTGAAGTTCTAAAAATTAACATTGATATTGATTGATTTTAATATCATAGTTCATTTGTGGCTCTTAGTGTGTGTATGGTGTTTTTGTAGTTAGATGTTTTCATATTAATCATTTAAGTATTTCCATTTTTGATACTTAATATGACTTTGTAATTATATATTTTTTGCTGTTACTTACATATTTTTGATATGTCTAAGGACAAATGAAATGCAAATAAAATAATATTTATCAAAATATGTAAACAGAAAAGGCCAATATGTTTGAAAAAAGTGAAAAATATTTTTCACTAGAAATGTTTAGTGTCAGTTACATATCCTGATTTAACACCAATGACAAAAGTATCATTTCTCTTATAGTCTGTTCGAAGAACAGGAATTGTCCATAAGACGGAGGCTCTGACTGCAATGAATTCTCCCACAGAGAGAAAATGCATGAGATTAATCATTTGAGAAAATGCATTAATATTTTAAACTTTTTTTTATTTCTTCCTGCCTCAGATTTAATGTTTTTTCATGACTTGATTTCAGTTTTTATGGAGAATGCAAACATTTTAAATTAAAAATATGTACAATTTGGGTGGGTTATTTTGTTAAAAAAATTAGCTTATTAATTTCATCGGAATATAGTGTTTTTTTTTATTTGATACAGGCCAGGAGAAAGGGTACTTAATATTCTTATATTACAATAATTAAATTCATCATAAGTAACAAAATCACCTTTTTTTTTTAAATCTTTTTCTCAATAAATTCAGCATCATATATTTTGTTTTTGTTATGAAAGTGAATTGCTTCTTTGCATAACAAAATTACGTTCTTTGTTAGCAGGTTCATAATGGATATTTTGCCCAATAGGAGAATCGTAAAATTATCTGCCAAACATAAAATATGCTTGATATTTTGTTATTGAATAGGGGAGTTTAATTATATATTACTTTTTCTAATAATTTTGCCCATAGAATATATTTGGATGAGGAATTTACTATACTGACAGTGCTATGATAACCATTCATTGAATGCATTACAGTAACAAATTCTTAATTTGCAAAATGACAGCATTTACAAAGTTAGGATTTAGTGATTTAATAGTAGACATTAATGAAAAGGAATTTTAAAACAAAAAGTTCTTTTTCTCACTTTCTAAAGTAACAACATGTTTTCTTACTGTAGTTGAGACAAGATCCACGTTCACATTCAAAAGCAGTGACAATGTTTTCCCCTGTGCTAAGTGGAAATTTTTTCAGTTGAACCGGAAAAAGTATTGCACTACAACATATAATGATAACACTTATCTTGAGTCTTCTTTTTCTCATAGATTCCTACCTCTGAAATATACAGTTTGTGGTGGATTTACCCATCCTGATTAGGGGAGATGTTAGTAAAATTTTGCTTAACATAGGAATCTGGGTGTTTGCCAATGGGGATGAGTTAGAATGCAGAAAATATTGTATATATAAATTTAAGGTGCTTTCGTTCAATTTTTTACAAAAAAAAAAAAAAAAAAAAACTTCCAATCATTGTTTTAAAAAAAAAATTTATGCATTTCCTGTTAAAAAATCATGGAAGGTGCAAGAAGTGTATATTCTGCAAATTTCACTTAGGTTACTTAAAAGTAATAATATTAAATCAAGAATTTAAAAAAAAATGTTGTAATCTTGTATTTAATAGGAAAAAAAATTTTAAAATTATGTACTGTTTATTTCTTTACTAACAAGGATTGCACAGGACAGTGTTTTATAAAAAAATAAATTCAACCAGCAAGGGTAAAACATAGTTGTACAAAAATATATATAATATTTCGTAATTTCGTTATATAAGAAATTAATCAAAAATACAGACATTTTGAAATTTCTATTAAAGAAATTATTTCTGAATCCGACCTGAAGACTTTCTCAAGGGTCACCCTCAGGCAGTAATTACTATAGAGGAAAGCATTTCATTAAATACTTGAAAATTATCCTGAATAAAATTAAAGAGGAAGATAACTTTATAATGAATAGTAACAAAAAAGTTTTGGATTTTCTAAAAAAAATTAATAAACTTAATACTTAAGATTTTAAAAATTTGTACTCTAATTTACCTCATGAAAAATTAATAGATGTCTGTACTTTTATATATGACGAATATTTAAACGAGGATATTAATACAAAGAATAACTGGCTAAAATTATATAAATTTAATATTAATGAAAATTACGTTTTTAACAGAATTAATTTTTATAAACAAGTAAAGAGCATTCCAATGGGAGAAGCTTTTTCTCAAGTGCTTTAGCCAGTATTTTCCTACATTATTATGAGAAAAAAAATAATTAAACACAGTTTAATAAACGGTTGGAGATTTATTGATGATTTACTTTTGTTAAACTTAGATAATACTAATATTGTTACTAATTGTTATACAAAAGATTTAGTTCTAACTGAAACAGACGAAAATCAACTTAAAGCTACCTATCTAAATTTAAAAATCGAAATTTTTAATGGTAAAAAATTAGTAGGTATTTGCGATAACAGGGATAAATTCAACTTTAAAATAATTAAACTTAGTAATTACCATTCTAATTTAAACTCTAAAATTTTCAAAATTTTAATTTTCTCACAATTTAACAGGATTAAAAAAATTTGAAATAGTAAAATTCTTATTGAAGCAACAAATAAAGTCTTTAAAAACTTAACTACTTATGAATTTCCCAAAAACTTTTGCAATAGAAGTTTTAATAAGAGAAGGTTTATCTTTAATTCACAACTAAATATAGGCTTTCTAGTACTTGTTAATTAACTCAATAAATGGCGCTGAGGCCCTCCAATTATTACTTAGAATGACGAAGCAGTTTACGGGGAGTGATATTGCAGACGTCGCTATGGACGCAGGAAGTTTCAATGTAGTTTCGCGTGGTGCCTTTTTTGTAGAATAGTCTGGGGAGACTACTCTACAAAGAGTAGTCTGGGGTAGTCTTTGTAGAGTATTACCTGCTGCTGGTATGTTCTTTCCTTTTTGTTTTAATGATATTTTTGGTTTGTGAGTGATCTTTTGCAGTTTGTTGTGTTAGTGTAATTTCGCTTGGATTTGGAATTTATAATTTATTGTTTTATTTCTGTGAGACTAGTTTATCTCTAAGACCTCAATTTCTGGGGATTTTCGGGTCACGAAGGATCAATATTTTTGGACGAAAGTCAGACCCCTCACAGAAAAAAAATCTCTTGTTTGAATCCCTGCCTCAGGGTGATCCTTAAGAAAATCTTCAGCCCGGATTCATCATTTCTTTTCCTTCTTTTTTTTATTCTTTTTGCTTATATATATATATACAATGTTTTTTGTAGTTTGTTGTTTAGTTGTAGATTATTCCACTTGAATAATGAAACTAGAATTAACAACCTTATTTCCTAAATGATGTAATATAAATCTTTTTGTTTATAACATAGATAAAAATTCTTTACATAGTCTATTTCTTTATCAATTTTTCAATTCTGTTTAATTTTAGGAATGTGACTTTGTTTTAAAAGCAAGACATCTTGTTATGTAGTAATATTAATGTGTACAAGAAAAGGGAAAGACACAAATTTATCGCATCTGTACAGTTCAGTTTATTTGTTTTGGAATTGGTTATACTAAGAGTAAATTTGGGCAGTCAAATAAATAGTGTGCTATGTTTTTGCTATGTATGTATATGTAATTTTCTCCTATATGTAAAATCTGTTGCAATATTCTGCATTGCTTTTTTTAAAAATTCTGTAGAAAATATTCAATTTTATTTCCTGTTAGGTTGAAATTCTTTGCACCAATTGGTCTATTTTATTTTTTGTTTAATATTCTATTTAAAAGTCTTGCTTAATAAAGCTCTAATGCAAGTACTAAGTCCTGCTTCTCAATATGTTTTATGTATCTGAGCTTGCATAGCATTCTATAATAAGTTATGAAAATTCATAGTTCCTTTAAAAAAAGTAATATAGCAATCACATGAGCTTGCCACCTTTTTTAAAAACAGCATTTCTTATACTTCCGAAGGAATTTAGCCAGTAGTTGATGGAACCATTCATAAGTGAATGATAAATTACTAGTCCTATCTTCTTCATCCAACCATGTTACCCACAAGTCTGCACCTTTCTTTGGTTTCAATTTTTGATTGTCAGTTTATAAATATGTCATATTATGTGGAAGTTAGTGTATTTCATTGCAAATTTGAAAAATTTCTTTGTAATAAAGAAATTTTAATATAAGTATATAGAATCTGTTAGCCTGCTTTTATATTCTTCATGGGTTCAAAGGAATTATGTTGTAAATAGAGAGAAAAATTAATCACGAAGGAATCCTTTACATTAATTGCCATCTCATTTCAATATGAATGGAATAATAAAAAGTGTTTAAATAGGAATCTGCATTGAAAATGGAAATGTTAAAGTGGGAAAGTGCTATAAATAGTCTTGTATTTCATATTATTCATGTTTTTCATTTTTATGCAATTTTTACTTCTTGCAGAAATTTCAGTTACTGTTTTTAATTGTGTGTGTGTGTGTGTGTGTGTGTGATATTTCCTCAATGAATTCATTTTGGTTACATTATTTTACAGGTATAATTTTGCCTACATTTTCCATGGAGCCATTTATAAGACAAAACTTATTACAGAACAAGGTAAATTTTTAAAAAGTTTTATTTTTTAATCAACTATTTTTCTCACTTAACATCATCGCATTTCGAACTCGGGTGGTGTAAATAAATCTTTTGTTGTTGCTGTTTCCAGCGCATGTAAAATCTTTTTCTGTTAGAAATTTCTGTCTATGTTTGATAAATAGTATAATAGAAATCTATTTATATTAGTATAATAAAAATCGTATGTGTATTTAATCTTCATTGTGTGTTGACAAAACAATAAAAAATGTATAGATGTAATTTTTTCCTGTACAGGAATATTTGAAAAGTATTTAATTTCTTGTATTGGATACCATTATTGACTTATAAACAGACACCACAAACTCGCACGAATTTGTTAAATATTTGGCTTGTGATTTTTCTGTGTAGGATATTTTCCCCCCTTATTAATTTTCTTTATTAATGAAAGAAAGAGGGATAAAAGAAAATTTTGTGCTGCAAAGGAAGAAGACTTATTTTGGTTCCAAAATATTATCCCTTCTAATTCATTGTGGTCAGTTGTCTTGCGTTTTGTGGCTTTCATTCCTTTGAGTAATAACAAGATGCGTAGTATCCAAAGATGGTGAAAATTTTTTTTTATTTATGCTTGATAAAAATAAATTTAACATTTTTAAGTATTAAAGAAAAGGATGCTGGTCTTGTGATGTGAGGTAAATAAGAACACAGCAGGATGAATTTGATGCACCAAAGAGATACATCGAGTTTGGGAGAAGCTGATCTATTGACACATTCATTGTTTTTGTTATTACGTCCTTTTGGAGCAATTTCCTGAACAACTTATTTAAGGGATTTTACTTGACTATATTGAAATGGAACTCATTTCCGTGTATAATTACGTTAGTCAGTTGTGTAGAATGTAATATATTGAAATTTTAACTTGAAGCCACATGTTTTCAGTTATTGTGATTACTTTCACTTTTTTTTAAAAATCCGTTTGAAAATTTTTACTTGTTGAACAATCTCGACAAATTTTAATTTTTGTATATAAAAAAATTTCTGCTAGATTTGGTACTTAAAATTTTTAAAGAAATAAATTTTTTCAAGATTTTTATTCTTTAGAGTTTAGGTTTTATAATTTTGTAATTCAATTTTTGTCTTTTCTCTTTTTGTAATCTTTACAGATTTTTTTTTTCCCCCATTGAAATCTATATATACAAGTTTATCCTGGTTGACAGAGCAACACAAACCATTCAAGTTAGAAACGTTAAATTTGGCAGAAAATTACCTCTTGGATATTAGATGCCTAATAAGAAGATATTTCTGAAAATGTTTAAGTTTAAATCAAAAATAAAAACAGAATTTTAACACGTTTCTGCCGTAACATTACAAATTATCTCACAAAAAAATTATTTTCACTCTGTTTTAAATGTTTCAAAGGATGTCTTTTCAATGATACCAATTTTGTTTGAAATAATGCTTTTTTTTTTATTGTAGTAATTTTTGGAAAATTAGTTTTGGATATAATTTTCAACGATATTTTTTATCATAATGAAATTTAAAACAATGTCATTGCTTCATCATATTGTTAAGCCATGTTAATCGTGTTAACATTGTAAAAAATCGTGTTAACGTTTTTTTTTTTTTGCTTTAATTTAAAATTCAAACTTTAATTACCTTCATTTTTTGGATAGATTGAAATGAGTATGAATATCCATGTGTTGAGGGTTGTTAGATGTTATGATAAAGAGATATATTCTTTTGCACTTGTCTAAAAAAAACAATTTCTAAAAAATGTATTAACTGTCTTTTTGCCTACTAATTTCATGGCTAGCTTCTTTCAACTTATCATGAATTTGTTTCCTTTATTTTTGAAAACCATGAATGGCGAAATTATTTTCATTTCTTTATAAAATATGTGATCACATTGTACTAAAATAACATTGGTACAAAAAAAAAAAAGAGAAATACAACATTTTTTGTCTATCATGGAAAAAAGAAGTATAAGTAAAATCTTATCCCCAAAACTAAGATTTGCTTTTATGGTCATTGTGAGATTCGGTGGCCTGGTAACAAGATCCCAGCTGTAAAATTGGAATGCTTTTATGTTTGAAATGTGATTGCACTGGATAATGGCTTTAAGTGGATTTGGTGCATATTAAATCTATTAGGGTAAATTTTCTCCCACTTCTGTGATAAGAAAGTTTAGAGATGGGGATATTGACTTAGGTGTCATTCTTATCATCTGACCACAGTCCAGAATTTTGAATCGTCTCGAAACAACTGTGACATTGCTTTGAAAAAATGGTATAGAAATATTACTTGATTAAATTTAGATCATTGCATTCTGCATGTGGGTATTATTTCCAGAGTTCTAACTTTCTCTGTTCAAGCATAATTTTGGTGTATAAAGATATAATCTAAACTTTTGAAACTCCTTTTTTTACTTATATGTCATGGAAATTAAGTGTTTTGTATAAAAATCTGTAATCTGTGTATAGGGATTTTTACCAAGCTGAAAAGTTTTACTCTAATCTGCTGTTTTCTAAATTTCTCAAGTATGTTCTTTTGGGGTACATTCATTTGATTTCTATGAAAGGACTGTTTTTTACAAATATCTGAATGAATCAAAAATTATTTCTTCAGATTTCAAGGCTTTTGAGAAATTATTTCCATATAGATTTTATGGGAAAAAATGTTTAATTTGTTAGAAAATTGACTAACAAAAATCACATTTATCATTTTGACTGCTTAGGAATTCAAAATGGCTAATTCTTTATAGTTTTCAGATGTACCAAAGCTTCAGGATATGTGCATCAAGGCCTTAATGAAAGGGTTAAAGCAAAGCATGGATGGTAATTATTCTTTGTGGTGTTTTTAAAATTCTATAACACTTATTTTCTGCATTTTAGATATTTTTTAAAACTTTTTTTTCCAAAAATAACTTGTTTTGTATTAGATGATTTATGCAAATGTTTAAAATATAAAAAAAAATTGTAAGAGATTATATATTTATATGAAAAATGTTAAAAAAATGCTTACAAGGGAGGTATGATTGTTTTGTTTAGTTGCAAAATAAGGAAACAAAGACTTTTCATAGTGAACACATAAGCATCATCGAAAGCAGTTTGTAAGATTATTTTCAATAAATTAGCGGCATAACTTTTTATGTGTAATTATGTTAAATCAATTATATAAAAAATGTTACTTTTTTTTACAAGACTTTGAATGTATTTGTTTTGAAAAATATATGGTTTCATTTTGAATACATAACATCTTTTTCAGTGATTTGAAATTTTGCACCATTCTAAAGTAAGCACTTGCAGAACACAATATTCTTATAATTTTATTCCAACTAGAAAAAAGAATCGACACTTTGGAGAGATTTAATTGTCTTATATCTTTTTTTTATATAGATTTGGAATAAGAATTTTATGATTAAATCAGTGTTCCTATTTTGATTTGATTGTAATATGTTTTCAGTTACAAAATTAATCAACAAAAATGCGAGTTTTGGAACCCTTGAACTTATTTTGGTAACCTTAAGCCCAGATAAGCTGTATAGATTAGAAGAAGAGAAGAAGGTAAATTTTCTGTTCATATAAATTTCTTTTTCCTATCCTTTTTTTTTTTTAATTGCTGAAATGAATTTTTTTTAGCTTTGAATTTTATATTAGCTATAAATAAAAATTAATTGACATTGTTCTAAATGAAATTGGAGAGAAAAAAAATTAACATTTTGAAGACAAAAATAAATAAATAAAAAGTAAATAAAAATAAAATGTTAAGAGTTAAATTCAGTTCTAATGTGAGCATGATTTTTTTTTTATCCATAGTTCTTTTAGAATCTGTAAAAAGGCAAATTTAATTTTGCATTTTTGACATAAAAAAATTACCTATTCATTCAGAAAAAAAATGAAAGATAAATTTAAAAATATTTATTCTTAAGGTGTAGATTTTTTTACTGTCAGTAATAAAATAATGCAAAATGAAAGTGAAAGCTTAAGTTAAAAACTGCATTGTAAAAATGTATTCCTTGATATTTTTTTAGTTTTCTTTTAAAATGTACTGATAACATTGGTATAAAAGAGAAATGTGATGACTATGGTCTGTTAAGGGAAAAAAAGTATTCTTAAAAGTTCACTAGTATTATTTTAAAGGTTGTAAAAAAGAATTCCAAAAATAAAGGGGAAAATGTACTTTTATATATTAAATTGCTTCTGAAAATTGAACTCATATAAGGAATTTGTAAGGTATCTTACAAAATTGAGGAAATGTCATTTATTCTATATAAATAATTCTTATTGAAAAAAAATTAGTTTTTTTACTATCAACACAGGTTTATTGTAAGATATCAGGTAAGACTCTTAATGCAAATTTAGGATATATAATTATATAGAATTGACACATAGAAATGATTGAGGTCAATAAGTTGTCACTGATGTTACTATATTTTCTTTTTTGGGAATGTTTCTTGGGAATTTTGAAGTATTGGAAAGAAGGCCATGTAAATTTTTTAAAATGCCATTTGGATCAGAATCAACTGGATTTGCATTGTGTCTGCTTGATACTTAAAATCTTGTTTGTTTGTTTTTGTGGTAAAAAATTGGCCAATAAAAACTTTAAAAAAAATTGTCTTGAAGAATTAAATAACTTTAATTGTTGCTTAAGATTTTTTAATAACTGAAGATATAGTTTGTGATTTCTTTTGTCTTTTGTAATTTTTTGTGTAAAGATATATGTAGTGTGGTTTGTTGCTAATCTTTAAAAAAAGTAAGATTTTTCTCACGAAGAAGATACATGTTTAGGTTGCAATTAAAGATTTTTCACTCTTAAAGGGAAAATTTTAAGTTGCTTATGTAATAGAAGTTATTCTTTCTAGATACTATCGGATGGAAATGATAGTAATGATGTCATTGAGTCGTTGAACCCACAGATTGAAGGGTTCATAGCCAATGAACTTATAACAATGCTTGAGCACCCAAATCCACCAGAAAATCAAATAGTAATTGCAAGTTTCATAGATCCAATTAAAATTTTAATCTAATTAAAATAATATTCTTGCTACATGGCAAGGAATAAAAAGAAGTATGAGTTTGTCATGAAGAAATTTTCTTGAGAAAAAATTCAAAGTGTGTTGGGTTTTATGCAATCTATATTTTGAGTAAATGTTCAATTTCAATATGTATTGCATTATTCTCATGTATATCAATATTTATGTGCATGGAAAATAAATTGTTTGTAAAATAATTATCTCTTAAGCATCTACTTTCTCATTTCTTGATTTCCATTAATTAAAATTCTCATATATCTATCACATAGTTAGAGCCTGATTATACCAAACTGAATTATATCTGAATTTTCTAGGTCCCACCAATAATATACAATATTATAATTCTGCAGTGTTGCATATTTTGAATAATTTTTAAAAAATTACTATCTAAAGGCACATTTTATATTAATTTTTATGTTCTATTTCAGTACCTTTTAAAAAACATTGATACTGTTTGGAAACTTCATTGCGCCAATAAATTTAGATCCCAGGTTCAGCTTAAAAAGGAAGATGAATCTTGGCGGACATTTTACGAAGTAAATATACTTCCAAATACACTTTTTTTTAATTGTTTATTCATTAGTTGTCTAATTTAGTGTGAAGCATAATACCTAATGAAACCAATCAACTCCTTTAAAGATTATAAGAATTGAATTTTCAAACTTTTTGCAAAGTTATAAAAATTAACTTATAATTAATTAACTTTAAAGAAAGTATAACTTGTATGTTCATTTTACAATGACTTTTTAAATATAATATTATGTCAATAAAAGTGAAATGCATAAAATAAAAATCCAAACTACTCAATAAAGTTTTTCAAATTTTACTTATAAATGCAATTGAGATTTTAATAAAGATTGCATGAGAATTAAGTAAGCATTTTTTCTTAATTAAATGCTATGGTTTCCAAGCAAAGAAAAAAATTATATGTTCAAAGAAAGGGAAAGAAAATTGTTTTTATTTTAATTTAAATTGTTATTCACAGTGATTAGTTAAATTTGATTTTTTTTTTCAATTCTGTTAAATGCCAATAGATTTAGAAATAGTTTATTACATTTGAGATTCTCAATTTAATTAAGAAATAAAGTTGCATGCCATATGAGGACTTTGAACTTTATAGTAGTTTATACAAACATTTTTTAATATTAAAAATATATATTGTAAACATCACATTTTTATATGTACATTTACATTCTATCAAGCACTATTAATTAGTTTGTTTCAATTATTAGCACTTTATAATATTATATAAATATATTTTTGCTTTTTTTTACATGAAGTTCCATGTATGTAGCTGTCTATAGATTGTTATAAGTAAATCAAATTTTGCTTAAAAATACCAAAAAAATAATGAACTCTTAGTAAAAATTTCAGCCCCCCCCCTTTAAAAAAAAAGAAAATTAAATGGAATATCTTAGTGTGTCTTCTTTAAGATTTTATAAATGAAGTATTTATTTGATATTAATGACAAATTAAAAATGAAAACTATTGCATATTATATTTTCAGGAGAATTTGCTGTATGAAATCTGGAATTGCTCATTGAGGCAGGCATCAAATGATTCTTAATTATGGCTATGATGCTGCTCAGAAATTTCCACATTGATATTAAATTTATATGTCAGCGAAGAAGTGGCTTCATATTTTGAAATCCCCTTAACAATTAATTGAATGATAGAATTCCATTAAGAATTATTTTGTGATTCCTTAGTTAAATAAAATAAAGGTAATATAGGATTATTTGATATTCCAGACTCAGATACTTCACTAAACGCTCAGCTATTCAGCATAATTTGGTAGAAGAACAGATGGGATAACATTTATGCCTCTGCCAAAGTTTAAAATAAGTCAACATTCAATGAATAATTACCACATACATAATATTAAAATTACTCATAAACACCTTTTTTATATATATACACTTTTATTTATATTATTTCTTGTTTGTGATCATTAGTAATAATTAATTGATGAACTTTTTCAGAGATGTTGTACAGTATCTGAAGAAAAATTTAAGAATGTTACTGCCTCTATAACTGCATCTGCTGCAAGAGCCAAACCTGGTAAGGCTATGCATTTTTAGTTTCAAGCATAAATTTCTATAGTTACAGTACACTCCCGAGTATCTGACTCGTGACTATGCAGCTTCCGTAAAATCCGGACTAACTTTCTTTATAGTAATTAATTGAGGAAGACAAGCCATTGCATTGGCAAACATTGCCAGGGCATTTGAAGCGGGAATCTGCTATAATCTTCCTATGTGTTGTGTGCAAAATACAAGTTGTGATAGGACAAGAGCAGCGTTCTGTTCATTGTTGATTGTTTCGTCAATGTGTAACGGACCTCAAATGAGGCCACTGTTCCTGATTATAACTGCAAAGTACATACAGGATTCGAAAATTGTTCTTGGGGTATGTTTAATGTTTTTTTAAGTATACCACAGTGAAGTGTTCAGAATTCATGTTAAAATGTGAACCGTTTATATCCTTTAACTTACTTTTTCTCTAATAAATTCTTGCAGCGCCGTTTATAACCGTATATAAATTACCAGTACAGAGCCTTCTATTTTAATTCGACACGTTTCCGGCAACTGCTTCTATGTGTGTTGCTTTTATGCGGCTGCGTTCACATTCTACGTGGCTTGAGATGAATGGAGAGCTTAGTACTCAATAAGAAGTGAGAAAATATGTACTGCAGCAGCGAAATGAATTCATAGAACTCCAGTTTATCCAGTTTTTATGTTATCCGGCGTATCCTTCCGCCACATTAGGCCGGATACTGTATATTCAAACTTTTTAATCTGAACTTATTCAAGTTAAATTATTTGTACTGATTTTATATAAAGTTTATATATGAAAAATTTCCAACGTATTGTAGATTTAATGGGTTTGTAAAATCTGTGCTACTTTTTTCTGTACTAACAATGTTCATTCAATAATATGTTCACCATAATGCGATTTGATAATGATTTTTCATCCTTTGTGTAGTTCCATTATCTCATTCTCATTAAATTTCTTGTTACTAAAAAAATGATTTAGATGCAGTTTGCAGTCCTTCAAAGAATCAAAATTTTTTGTTTATTTACCACTGTAATAAACAAACTGTGCTGTATATAGTTGTCGCTTTTGTGCTGTCCTGTGTGTCTTCGTGTAAATAAACGTTGTTGTTTTATTTTCTACTGCCGTCTGCTGATTGAGAGTTCTACACACCATATCACTTCCACTATCCAAACGAACCCCTGTAAAAATTCGTAACATTTTGGTGTCAGAAGTGGGATAGTGGTCAACAGTGTATGGTGCTGACGAGATCCCAAGCAAAAATGGCTGATAGCGGTAATGGTGAGTTACTGGCTCTGTTGGCTGAGATGAAGAAATCTATGGAAGCTGGATATGAAGAAATGAGTGAATTAAAAAAAAGCCTTTCGTCGTAAAAAGAAATTTTAGAAGAAAAAGTTAACAGAATTGTAGACATCCAAGTTATCACAAAAGAAATGGAAGGAAGCAGCGAGAGCCAAGTGGAAGAAAAGAATGAAGATCGAATGCAGACCGGTGTCACCGAAAAGGAGCTTAGCCATCCGGAGGATGAGCCGTGGTTTAATGAGGGGAGGAGCGAACAGGGAGAATGTCAAATAATTGCGGAACTGAAACAGTCTTCTCCGAACGAGTCCCCTTAAGTGCAACCGAAAGTGCAGGAGCTTGGGGATGGAGAAGATGGACTTTCTTCGGACGGGTCTGTTGGTAGCGACCCGTGCTCGATGCCTGTGGATGCAAGAGTGGATGCGACCCTGTTTGGTTTGGATTAAAGGAACTACCTCTCTGCAAGCCTCTTGGTATCTCCTGGCATAGTGACATGGAAGAAGACTTCATGGCTGGAATCGCTGATCCCTGTAGTCACGGTCTCAACTTCCTTCAAGAATTCATCTTTGCTGTGGATCTGCATAGAAGTATGATGCAAATAGGAGCCGATGAATCTTCTGTGCATCCGGACATGTGATGTCGTCGCAGAAGGACCCTTCCAGCAAACACGGATGCGCTCTTCGGAAGATCCTGTGTGGAGGGCGTCGGACAATTCTCGAGTGCCGATAATAGACCAGGAAGAGGTGAATGTATTCCCGTGAAAGCTTTGTCGACGAATGTGAATACCTGGCTTTCGAGTGGATTTCAGAAGGCACCGTTGGATCATCCTGATACACTGCTGGTTCGATGGAAGAAGTTTAAAGTGACCAACCGAAAAGCCTGGCAAGAATTCATTCCGGAGGTCTCTACTACGATCCAGCGTTTGGCTCCATGGGACATCCTGCATTTTAAGGAGCGGAATCAAGTCTGGATGTACAATCCGAAACGACGAAGAGGTCCGGGGCAAAAGCATTGAGGAGGTTTGGATGGATCTTCAGTCGCCGCCAAATTAGTAAATGATATCATCTGCGAATGTCGCCTAAAGCATCGTCATCGCATCATTCGGAAGCCTACGCCAGCTGTGAATTGAAGTTGTACTGCCGGGACGTCAGTCTTTGATGAGGGTAGCAATGTTACAAACCTGCAATTCAGCTTCCCAGCATAGTTTGTTCCATCTACAGAAAGAAAGTTTTACAGTCATCTGAATGGGACGGAGTCCAGGTGTACGTCAGAGGCCCCACAGCTTGGCGACTTTGGCGCCAAAATAGATTACACCCGAAACATCGAGAATTTTCCCGATCCGTCCAGTAGGAACCGAGATACGCCTCGAACGTTCCTGATTGGTTGAGAGGCTTCTAGCCCCGCCTCCTGAGACCTAAAAAAGGGGCTGCAGCTGCCAGACAGAGGAGGAGTCCGAGTCGAAGGCAGAGTAGTCGGAAGCGACGGAGTCAAGCTAGTGCTGAACTGAGCTGTGCGCTACTGTCTGCAGTAGATTCTGGTTGTATGCTGCTGTGTGTGCTGTTGTATGCTACACGTCTCCGGTGAAGATAATCGTCTTCTGTGCTGTATATAGTTGTCGCTTTTGTCCTGTCCTGTGTGTCTTCGTGTAAATAAACGTTATTGTTTTATTTTCTTCTGCCGATTGAGAGTTCTACACACCATATCACTTCCACTATCCAAACGAATCCCGATAAAAATTCGTAACAGTATGTTACACATTCGATCAACATTTTCATTGATATGTCTTTTTCGAGAAATCTCTTAATTAATTGCATGTGCAACTATGTTAGTCGATCTCAAAAAATCTAGTATAAGATTTTAACTTAAAGCTATAAGTTTTCAATAATCGTAATTTCTTTTACGGTGTATTTTATAAATGTACAAAACCATTTGAAAATTATTATTTGTTAGACCAATCTGGCCAAATTTTGGTTTATACTAAGGGAGAAAAAATTACTTGTTCTGGTACTTAACATATTTAAATAAATAAATAATAATAAAAAAAAACGTTTTTCAAAACCTTTATTCTTCAGGGTTTAGATTCTATCATTTTATAATGATTTGCCCATTTTTCCTTTTTATAACTTTTGTAGAATTTTTTTCCCCAGTGAAATCTCTCTTTACGCATAAAGGCTTGTTCTGATTGACAGAGCTATGCACAGGATAAACTATTGAAGTTAAGAGCCTGAAATTAGAAAAATTACTTCTTGAGTATTGGAGGTCTACTAAGAACGGATATTTCAAAATTTTAGAAGTTTAATTTAAAAAGAAAAATGTTACTGTTTTGTCCTCATATTTATCAAATCATCAGCGTAGAAAAATTCCTTTGTTTGAATTAATGCATTCCCCCCCCTTTAATTTTATTAATTTTGAAAAATAGTTTTGGGCATAATTTGCAGTAATGATTTTTATTATAATGAAATTCGAAACAATGTCAGTGCTTCTTCGAATTGTCGAGTCACGTTATTTTGCCGCTGTTAATTTCACGATAAAAGGAAGGGGGAAAAATCTCTGCTTTAATTTAAACTTAATAGTTTTTAAAGCGTTCATTGAATAAAAGTCTTCCTTTGACGAGTATTGTTAAATTTCGAAGGAATGCGATGTATTGCTTCGCACTTTTAAAAAATTCAATTAGCATTTTTTATATAAATTCTACTTGCAACTACAAAAATTGCTACTGCAAAAACCACACAAAAAAAACACTTCGAGCTAGATGGTTGAAATTTGGTGTACGGTCTTTACATCAATTTGCTGTGCTGATTTTTATCAACTTTTGAGTAAAATCTATTCAGGTGAAATCCTGCTGTCCGAATATAAGTTAAAACGATAATTACAAAATGAAGAGAGCAAGATAGATACAATTCGGTACACAGATTTAACATCTACAGCTTAGACACTAATCAAATTCTGAGCGAAATCGAACAACGAGTTAACTATTTATCGGTCTGTACAATCAGAAACCTGTAAATACGATTATTCTAAAATGCAATGACTTAACGGTACTAAATTTCGTATGGTTTTTTGTGACTACAAGTGCGGATTTGTATCAAATCTTTGATTCAATCAGTTGAGGAAACTGTATCTAAAACACGAATTTGATTTTTGAATTCAGGAATTAATCCCCAAATGACTCGCCAGTGATGACACGATAGACTCAGTAAAAATGCTAAATTCACACCAAAAGTGAATATTTCATGACTATTATACGTTAGTGCCATGTTAGGTGTTCTTTGGCATGACAAATTTATTCAAGTATGTCAGAAAGTTTTTGGGCAGACGCTCCCCCCTATTGACTTCACGAATTTATTTCCGTTATTTATGGAAACTTGAAGCTGCTAAAGTATTTTTTTTTTTTCTCAAAATATATAATCCTATTTTCTTGTAATTTTTTAAAAAGTTAAAGTAAGTTTTTTTTATATAAGTCGAAAAGCAAGTTTTTATTAAATTGTCAGAATGTTAAACCTTGTAAAAATACCTTTACTAAATTTTGAAGGAAGAATGGAAAAGACAATTTTTTCGTAGTCTGAGCACTTCTGAATGTTACAATTCTTGTCTATTAAAAAAATATCTTTCAAAACTCGTTTTGAAGATGCATTGTTCTATCATCAATTTCATGGCAGTTTTACCAGGCTTTTTATGGTAACCATTCCGGAATGCTTTATTCTTTAATTTTAAAGACTGCAAATAAAATATAGTGAATTAGAGTAGGAGGAAATTTACGTTTTCCATCCCGGCTTTATCGAATCTTATTGGGTGTTGTATATATATAAAAAATCAAATACAAACTGTTTGGTAAAGCTATTCTTCTACATCAAATCAACATTTTCAGAAATGATGTATCCATCTAAATAAACTCTTAGTTTTAATAAATACTGAAAAAGATAACATCTTTATTGTTAATTTTATAAAAGTTGATTTAAATTTTTGGTATTGTTAATTTTTCCATTTTTACTGTTCTTTATCATTTTTGTCAAAATCAAAAAGACATAATTTGTGTTACTGTAGGAGACAATTTGCAAATATTATGAAAATACAGATATAAATATTAAAATTTAAAGAATACACATTTAATATTAATTATTTTGTTATTGAATGGGGGAGTTAAATTATGTACTACTTCTAATATTTTTGCTCATGGAATATATTTGAACGAGGAATTTACTTTATTAACAGTGCTATAAGAAATGTTTATTAAATACATTATAATAACAAATTCTTATATTGCAAAATGACAGTGTTTATAAAGTTAGGATTTAGTGATTTAAAAGTAGACATTAATGAAAAGGAATTTAAAATAAAAACTTCTTTTACTCACTTCCTAAATTAACAATATTTTTTCTTACTGTAGTTGAGAAAAGGTCCATGTTCACATTCAAGGGCAGTAACAATGTTTTCCCCCTGTGCTCAGGGAAAAATTGTTCAGTTGAACCGGAAAAAGTATTACACTACAATATATAATGGCAGCATTTATGGTGAAACGTCTTTCTCTCATAGATTCCTACGTCTGAAATGTACAGTTTGTGATGGATTTTCCCATCCTGTTAGGATAATGTTGGTTATTCAGATGTTAGTAAAAATTCGCTTAACATAGCAATCTGAGTGTTTGCCAGTGGGGATGGGTTAGAATGCGGAAACAATGTATCTTTAAATTTAAGATACTTTCTTTCAATTTTTTACCAAAAAAATGTTGAACTTCCAATTATTATTTTTAATGTTATGCATTTCCTGTTGAAAAATCATGGAAGGGACAAGAAGTGTGTATTCTGCAAGTTTACTTAGGTTACTTAAAAATAATAATATTAAATCAAGAATTTAAAAAAAAAATTGTTCTAATCTTGTATTTTAATAGGAGAAAAATTTAAAAATTATGTACTGTTTCTTTACTAACAAGGATTGCACAGTAAACAATTTTAAAAAATTCAATCAACAAGGGTAAAGCATAGTTGTACAAAAAATATATGAGATTTCTTAATTTTGTTTTTGCTATATAATATATATATATATGTATGTATATAAAATTATAGAAAGTAATTTTAAGTTGTAGATTATTCCACTTGAATAGTGAAACTAGAATTAACAACCTTATTACATAAATGATTTGATATAAATAACTTTGTGTTTATAACGTAGGTAAAAATTATTTATATAGTCTATATCTTTATCAATTTCTTAATTCTGTTTAATTTTGAGAAATGCGATTTTGTTTTAAAAGCAAGATATCTTGTTATGTAGTAATATTAATGTGTACAAGAAAAGGGGAAGACACAAATTTATTGCATCTGTACAGTTCAGTTTATTATTTTGGAATTAATTATACTAAGAGTGAATTTGGACTGTCAAATAAAAAGTGTGCCATATTTTTGCTGTGTCCTGTATATAAAAGTATTATATGCGATAAAATATAATAAGCAGTATGCATATATAATTTTTTACTATATGTAAAATCTGTTGCAATATTCTGCATTGCTTTTTAAAAAAATTCTATAGAAAATATTCAGTTTTATTTCCTGTTAGGTTGAAATTCTTTGCACCAATTGGTCTATTTTATTTTTTGTTTAATATTCTATTTAAAAGTCTTGCTTAATGAAAGTACTAAGTTCTGCTTCTCAATATGTTTCATGTAACTGCGCTTGCATAGCATTCTATAATAAGTTATGAAAATTCATAATTCCTTAAAAAAAAAAAAAGAAGTAATATAGCAATCGCGTGAGCCTGCCGCTTTTTAAAAACAGCATTTCTTATACTTCCGAAGGAATTTACGCAATAGTTGTTGGAACCATTCACAAGTAAATGACAAATTACTAGTTCTATCCGTCCAACCATGTTATCCACAAATTTGCACCTTTGGTTTCAAATTTTGATTCTGATCTTAAAAATATGTCATATTATGTGAAAGTTAGTGCATTTCATTGCAAATTTTGGCAATGATAATTTTTGTTTCTTCAAACCATTTATCTTAATATAGATATATATTCTCATTAAAGACATTTGCCTTTTGAAAAGGGTATTAAGAGGAAAGTAATTCTTTAAAATTGATATATTATATTAACACCTACAGTTTGCAAGCATCATTGTAGCGAACTTGTCTGAAAAGCTTTTTCTTTTAAGAAAAATTTCATTGCAATAAAGAAGCTTTAATAAACGTATATCGAGTGATACCCTGCTTTTATATTCTTCATGGGTTCAATGGAATTATGTTGTAAATAGAGAGAAAAATTAAATACGAAGAAATCCTTTACATTAATTGCCACCTCTTTTCAGTATGAATGGAACAATAAAAAGTGTTGTAAATAGGGTTCTGCATTCAAAATGGTATTCTAATTCATATGATTCAGGTTTTTCATTTTTATGCAATTTTTACTTCTTGCAGAAATTTCAGTTACTGTTCCGATTTTTTATATATATATATATATATATATATATATATATATATTTCTAAATGAATGCATTTTATTTAAATTGTTTTACAGGTACAATTGTGCCTGCATTTTCCATGGAGCTATCCATATACAAGACAAAACTTATTACAGAACTAGGTAATTTTTTAAAAAATTCTATCTTTTAATCAACTATTTTTCTCACTTAAAAACATCACATTTCGAACTGAGACAGTGTAAATAAATCTTTGTTGTCTTTTTACAGCCCATGTAAAATCCCTTTCTGTCAGAATATCTGTCTATGTTAGCAGTATGATAAAAATCTTTTGTGTGTTTAATCTTCATTGTGTGTTGACAAAACAATAAAAAATATATAGATAAAATTTTTATCCTGTACAGGAATATTTGAAAAATATTTAATTTCTTGTATTGGATATCATTGACTTATAACCATGAACCACAAACTCTCACATATTTATTTGTGAAATATTCGGCTTGTGATTTTTTTAAGGAGAATCCTTCTCCCCCCCCCCCCCCCCCTTATTAATTGCCTTCACTATTGACAGAAAAAGAAAGTTTTCTGCTGCAAGGGAAGAAGACGTATTTTGGTTCCAAACTATTATTTCTTCTGAGTCATTGTGGTCAGCTGTCTTGAGTTTGATGACTTTCATTTGAAATGAAAGATTCCTGTGATTAATAATTAGATGCGTAGCATCATGAAAAGTGCTTGAATTTGAAAACCGTTTTTAATCAACTTAAAAGTGTTTAATCTTATAAAAAGAGCATGATTTTGTCGTGGAGGGCATAGAAAGCGTTTTAAGAGATGCTGCAAGTGCATTTAATTTTTTTAAGTATTAAAGAAAAATATGTTGGTTGGTTGATGTGTGGGAAATAAGAACGCAGCAGGATAAATTTGATGCTCCAAAGAGATACATCGAATATGGGAGAAGATGGTTTAAATAAATGGTGAAGCCTCTATAGACCATTACACATTCAATCATTGTTTTTGTTAGTACCTTCTTTTGGAGCAATTTCCTGGGCAACTAATTAAGGGAATTTAATGTACTGTATTGAAATGTTATTCATTACCGTTTGTAATTACGTTACCCAATTGTGTAAATCTAATATGATGAAATTTTTATTTGAAGCCATGTTTTCAATTATTGTGATTACTTTCACTTTTTTGAAAAATTCGTTTGAAAATTTTTACTTGTTGAATAATACTTGTCGACTAATTTTTATTTAAAAAAAATCCTTTCAGTTTTGAAAATTGAAATTTTTAAAGAAATAAAATTTTTTAATATTTTTATTCTTTAGAGTTCAGATTTTATAATTTTGCAATTCAATTTTTGGCTTTTCTCATTTTGTAACCTTTACAGATTTTTTTTCCGTCATTGAAATCTCTGTCTATATATACAAGTTTATCCCGGTTAACAGAGCAATATTTGGCACAAACCATTCAAATTAGGAACGTTAAATTTGGCAGAAAGTTACCTCTTGGGTATTGGAGGCCTAATAAGAACAGATTTCTCAAAACTTTTATTACAAGTTTAAATAAAACTAAAATTTTAACACGTTTTTGCCATAACATTACAAATTATTATCTCACAAAAATTATGTTCATTCTGTTTTGAACGTTTTAAAGGATGATTACAATAGAAATTATACTAATTTTGTTTCAAAAAATTCATTTTTTTTTTTTAAATTTTAGTAATTTTTGGGAAATTAGTTTTGGACACAATTTTTAACGATGGTTTTTTATTGTAATGAAATTTAAAACAATGTTATCGTTTCATCAGATTGTTAATACATATTAATCGTGTTTAACATTGTTAAAAAATGTTTCCTTTTTTTTAATTTAAAATTCAAACTTTAATTACCTTCATTTTTCGGATAGATTGAAATGAGTTTGAATATCCATGTGTTGAGTGGGTTGTTGAATGTTATGATAAAAAGATATATTATTTTGCTCTTGTTCAAAAAAAAAAAAATTCTAAAAAATGTATTAACTGTCATTTTTTTTTTCCCCATTTTATTAACTACATGACTGGCATCTTTCGAATTCATGAATTTGTTTCCGTGATTTTTGAAAACCAGAAATGTCGAAATTATTTTCATTTCATTGATAAAATAATGTGATACATTTTTCTGTAATTTTTTTAAAGTTCAGGTAAGGAAATTGTACTTGCTACTCTCTCAAGTAAACATGACTCGTTTCTGCAAACTGGACCTAACCCATACAGTTTGTAAATAACCTTTTGGGGCACATTGTATTATTATATACTATTGAATTTATTTATCATAAATATGTACATTAGCAATCACCGTCATGTGTCAAAATATTGGGAGATTGCATAGGAGAAAACTCATCCTAGTTATTTCGGATTTTATTTATTGATGCATATATAATAATCAAATAGAAAAGTTTTTTTCACCATGTACTTCTACATAAGTGGTGACATTTTCAGAAATAATGGATCCATTTAATCGAATAATAATTTGTTAATTTTAAGAAATGTTGAAAAGGATCATAGATTTTTATTGTTAATTTTATGCAAGTTTAATTAATTTTTTGGTATGAATTTTTTTCCTCCGTTTTATAGGCATTGAACAGGGTGGCCAGCTGGCTGGTAAAACCGAGAATCGGCAGGGAATTTCAGGAATTCTGGAAAAATCAGTTAAAAGTCAGAGAAATTTGTTATAAAACTGGATTTTTTTTTTATAAATCGGTAATTTTTATCGAACATAATTCACTGGCATTTTTTTTATAAGCAGAATGAAACATCGTTGGCAACTAATGAAAATGAAACTTTTACTGATAGTCTAAAACAGACTGTAAAAGAGAAATATTAACCACCATCTAATCTATGGCATATATGTATGAATATAAAATATTTTCACCGAAATGTTTTTTTCCCCCTAATGACAATATAATTAGCGAAAATGGTTTTGCGTATTACAGGAAAAGGCAACCTAACTAAACCCAACTCCTGTTACTGTTATGATTTTAACTTTAATGAGTCTCTCTCATATTTAAAATGATATATATGGAACTATCGCACCTCCCCCCCCCTTCTTCGTACGTCACATCAATCATACCACGTATTACGAGAGCGAAAGAATGAATTTTGGGTAATTATATTCAGAACTCGTAAAATATTGACCCATTATTATAAATCGAAAACAATTTATTTTAATTAAATAAATATTTCAGAATAATTATTTCTTCCCTCTTCTCGGAAATCTTTTTGTTGAATTATGGAGTATCGGACGTTATTGCTATTATTTCCGTGAAACATATTTGTTGTTTATTTTTAAACATTATGAATGCGGATTGTTAATTTCTTCATATGAATGGATGTTATGGACGACATGAAATGGGCGTTATTGTTAATGTTTTAACATTTTTTAAAAATTTTGGGTTCGTTTAAAATTTTTCATACATTCAACAATATATTCTATGATATTAAATATGAGAATTTAATTTCTTTTATACATTATAGGTACGCATGCTCTTTGTAATTTTTTAAAAAAATAGAAGGGCAGCATTTTTCTTTTTTGTCAGCAGCATCACATTCTGATGAAAATTGTCGAAAAATGATGCTTGATGTCCTTGAAACCTGTACGATGTTCAGTTATCCATTGCCTAATCGATGCATCACTGAAGCTCAAAGTATCTTCAGTGCTCCATCAAGAGATCCTAGCAGAAAGGTAAAAAGAAATTCCATACTGCTTTTCATACTTTCGTATATGTTAAGTAAGTAAGAATCTGAAATCTTTTAATTTTAGCATTTTTATTTCTTCAAAATAATATTCTTTTGTGAACATGTGTACGGCCTGATATTAGTTCTGTCATTTTATAAACCCCTCAAATGTTTAAAGTTATGCCATTACAGAAAATTTTACATATCGTTTAATGAAATGTCTAAATGTGTGAGAAAATTTATATAACTTTTTACCAGCAATTTCTTTCGTTTTATTTTGTTTCGCACTTCAGGATATGACAAATAATTTTAATATGTCTGTTAATTGTAAAATAGTGCCTCTGGTATTCTAAGAAAAGTGAATTGATTATATATATATATATATTTAAACAACTTAAAATTGAAGAGCTGAGTATGTCCAGTGACAATTTATTGATTTTTAAGGAACTAGCTATAGAATTTGTATATTTATGGGATTCTCACTCAATCACTGATTTTTTAACACAATTTTTAAGAAATAACCCTTGAAAGCATTGTGCTTTTACTGATCTATCTTCTGATAGGGGTGTATTTTAGTCATTTTCACTTGTAACAGAGTTTATGCTTATTCCATATCTAAAGCATGGTCATATTGTGGTGCATATTGATGAATAATCGAAATTCTGTAATTATGTTGCAACAACATAAGATTACAAAATAATGCAGATTTGAAGTAGCAAGGTGAATTTTGAAACCATTTAATAGCATTTTGAGAAAAAATGTTCTTGAAGAAAGATTGTACTAATATTTTATTATTAGTAATAAATTATTATTATTTTTAAATGAAAATTTATATTTATTCTTATGAAGATAAACCATGCTATTGTTAGAAGTTTATTTATAACTTCAAATATCTTGCTTGTATATTTTGGTTCTTTGGGCACAAGTTGGGAATGACCTTCAAATTGGTACAGATAAATGCATTTGCTGAGAGAGGAAAGAAAAACATAGTGATCAGTACTTAAAGAAATAGAAGAGTTGGAAAAATATGATTATTTCGATAAATTGAGAGTGGCCAATCGACTAAGAAACCAGGAATCATCAGGGAATCCGGGAGGTTGGGAAGAATCAGGGAAAAGTGAGTCCTTATTTTCAGAATGATAAGTTATTGACATAATTACTGAAAATGGTTTTGCGTACTATGGGAAAAGGCAGCTTAACTAAAGCGCGACTCCTGCTACCATTCTGATTTTAAGCTTTCGTGGGTCTTTTTATTTAAATAGGTATATATAGAGTTATTCCCCCTAACTTTCTTCCTTTGAACGTCAATACGATCATACCACATATCATGAAAGCGAAAGTATGAATTTTGGGTTATTTATATTCGAAATTAGTTCTTACCCATTATTATAAAATCAAAATAATTTATATTAACCCTTTTTAGGGCCGTGGAAAGTATGCTTCCAACCAAATTTATCAATCTTTGTATGAAATTATGTAGGTTGGCATAAGTTATGATAATTTTTTTTAGTAAGTCAGAATTTTAGATGCTTCAGTTCTTTATCTCAGACAAAATGATGCGTCTTGATTTGTTACTTAATTATTAATTAACCAAATTAATTAATCAAATTAAATATATCTAATAAGCTAAATGAATCCCTTTTCTTATTCTAATTTCAAGTCTAAAAATGTTTTAACATAATATGACTAGAAAAATATGGCCCTTTAAAGAGTTAATTAAATAAGTATTTTACAATAATTATTTCCCCCCCCCTTTTTTTCTCGGAGATCTTTTTGTTGAATTATGAAGTATTAGATGTTATTCATATTATTTCCTTAAAACATGTTTATTTTTAAACATTATGAATATGGATTGTTATATTCTTCATATGAATGCATATTCTGGAAGTCATGAAATGGATGTTATTCTAATATTTTCTTTAAACATTTCTGATATTATATTTGGTTAAAATACTCCTTACATTTAACAAAATGTTTTATAACTTAAAGATAATATTAAACACGAGAAATTAATTTGTTTGATGCATTATAGGTACACATCCTCTTGTAATTTTTTCAAAAAAAAATTTTAAAACAGAAGGGTGTATTTATGAAATTGTTTCCCACATAAATTTACAAATTCATTAATGATATCTTTTTGGGAATCTATATTTACTTAAACATTTTTCTTTTTATGCCATGAAAAAAAAATTGTATCAAGATCTATTTTTCACTTTTTTTTTCCTCCATTTTTTTTAAAATTATATTTGGTGAGCTAAAAGCCAATGCAATTTTGTTTCATTGAAGAATTTTTCTTATTTTGATGTACAGATTTCGTATTGTATTTTTAAGTGATTTTTTTTTTCTGTTAGTGAAATCATTGTTCAATTCTGATTGGCATGTTGGTAAACATTATAGATGAGGGAGATCCCACTGGAAGAAAACAAATCATTTCATTCTTAAGCACTTTGCCTATGTGCATATATTTTTGTACTGCATTTTTTGTAATTAACAGTTTTGAGATATGACTGGTTGGTTAAAAGTTGGTCTGGATGGGCATGCATCTTTTAATGTTGTTTAATATATTTGCAGAAAAAAGGGAAGGGTTTTACAAAATTGAAGCTTATCTGAAATTCAATAAGTGAAAATGATATTTTTTCCTAAGAATTAAAATTTATTTTACATTGTCTTACTCTTTTAACATAAATCAATTTTTCAAATAAAGTTAAGAACATATTGTGCAATAATTAAAGGAAATAAAAGAAAGTGACATCATTCTGAAGATATTTGAAACATCTGAAAATGTCAGGGAAATTCAAACATCAGAAATGCTGATCGCCCTGTTCAGTGCTGTAAGGACAAAAGACACTTTTATATTTCAAGTGCAAGGAATATATATAATCAAGAAGTAAGCATTTCCCTTTAGTTATGCTATCATTGAAGAAAAGTGGGCATGAACTTTTGCAATGAGTTGATATAAAAAATTGAAAGATAAAATAAATTCCGTGTGAACATGTACGCCTTTTAATGAATGAATTCTATCATTTTTAAGTTTGTTACCGATGTCACGTTTTCTAGTCAACTTGCAAGTCTGTCGGATGACAAGAATGTGAAAATTTGATACATAGAATAATAACGTGTATTCGTTGCCTTACTACACATGCTTGTGTGCTACAAGGTGAAATCTTTGATTTCTTAATTTATTTTTACTTATAAAATGTAATGTTTGTCTGCTTGCGTGTATGTAGAATGGACGAAGTATATTGCACCATGAATGATCGGAAAATGTAACGCTTTATTCACCTATTGCCTTGTGGAATTCTTGCCGAGCTTTAAAAATGCATGCACCTGTAAAATGCATTTTAAATTATTATATTCATTAATACCCAACTCACTTCACCATCGTTCCGAACCGGTAACGACTTTTGCCGACGAAATTCTCAACTTCGTACCGAAAGGGGTGGAGGCAAGCGGCCACCGACGAGTGGGCAATTGCTCCCCTTCCCTCTTCCACAGTGCCGCGGCCTCTGAGTTCTGCTACTTAGTTCTATCACTGCGTGGTGTGGTAAATAATTATGGTAATTATTTACAAACAAAATTAAAATTAATAAATAATTATGGTAATTATTAAAGAACAAAATAAGCTCTTATGGTATCTTTCTCTATTATGTTTTCATCTAACCCTTTTAGAAGAACATTATCATATTTCTGATATGGATTAAATTTCAATTAATGCAAAAACTTTTTTTCTGGAACTATTTAAAAATTGATATACTTTAAATTTGCGTCAGTCGATTTTTCATCATTTCTTACTTAAGAAAATAAAGCCTAAATTGCTACTGCAACAACATTTCAAAAATTTATTTAAAGCATACACTAAACAAACACTTACTCATAAAAATTGTTTTTATATTAATGGTATTTTATTATTCATGGTTTATTTAAATGTTTTTTGTAACTTGGTTCGAATACGTTTGTCAGGAGTTAATCTTTAAATATCAAATTTTTGATGGATATTAGTTTATATTATTTTTAAACGCCTTGCATCATTCTGATGACTGTGTTATGCATTTTCTTAATTTTCTATCTATATCTTTATATCTTATTACAAAATAGAGCAGCAGTGTGTAACAATGGACATACTTTTAATATTTTTCACAATTACCTCATTCTGAAGTTTAATATTGTAAATACTATAAAATTTCAATTTATTAATTAAAAAAAACATGCCTTATACCAAAGTCTACTCAACGTGAAAAATTAGCCGAATCTTCATATCTTCATCGACAGACATAAAAGGAAAAAAAAATGTAGGTTGGAATATTTGTAGCGAAAATGAAAATGATTTCACTTCAGCAAAGAAATTATTTCCTTTTAAAAATTTATTAAAAATATAAAAAAGAAATTACATGGTAAAAAATTAATGTCATTGAAAGATGGTTTCTTCATTTTCAAAATGATGTAAAAATCATTTTGTGCTAAAATATTTTCGAAATTTATCGCGGAATAACGCCAAAATTTCGACTGATTTTTAATGAATTATTTAAAATGATATTTATTGAAACTCTAAGTAATTCTAATTCTATTTTTTGTTTGTTTCTTTGGCTATGATATAATTACATTTTCTTATTCCTCCTTTAAACTGCACAGATAGTAAGCGTAATCGTTCTTTTTTAACTTTCCACAATAGAAGAATATTCGAAATAAAGTATTTAATGGAACGATGAAGATTTGAATGATCATTGCAACAACGAAATCTATTTTTGAAAATTATGTAAAAAATATTTATTTTGATTGTTATCTATTTGATTATTTATAAAGATTATTCTTTTGTTTCAGACACAATGCATCAGAACTTTCACATAGCACTGTCATTATATTTTTTGTATAATGTTTAGAGGATATTTAATATTATCTGGCTTGGAATGTCTTCTACATTTAACTTGAACAATTCTAAACTAAATAATTTGCTAAACGTGTGTTATTTTAGTGCTCCCCCCCTTAATCCTTTATTTTCTTATTTCTGTAGGAAGTCGGTGATATCCTTTGATAATTTTCAAGAAAATTCATTCAGTGTGTGTCCATTTAGTGAATATTGGAAACCAACCAAAAGCTGCCCTGGTAATTAAAAAACATTTGAAGAAAAATAAATTAGTAAGTGTTTGCCATGAGAAAGAAATGGAGACAATCAGACAAAACAGTGAGTGCATTTCTAATTTTCTTTATTGACATTTGATGAAATTTCTGATAATTTTGAATACCCTTATAAAGTTAAAATGTTTATATGAATTTTACATTTTTCTGGCAAAATCTTATCTAAACTTAATTGATGTAAATAAACAAATTCCTGTTGCAAAAAATATCACTCCCAGCTTAAAATTACAAACTACTAAAATGCTAAATTTGGATGGAATTGAATAAATTTCTTAAACATTTGTTTAAGAAGTGAATATTTTGCTGAAGACTTAAAATCGAACACTCTTATTATTATTGATTCTGATTAGCAATTTTAATTGATTTATTAAAGAGTTTGATAAATTCACTGCTGCATATTAGAAATATATGTTTTGAAAATACATACATTTTATCTAGTTATGTGTGTAAATGCAAGATAATTGATTATTAAAGAAAATTATATGAATTCTAATTTTAGTGGAATGCATTCTGTTTCCCCCCTGATTATTACTTTTTCTGAAATAATCGACAAAATCACTAATATGGAGAATAGGCTGCAAGAACTTCAGGATTCTGTAGGAAGGATAGTAGGATTCTGTATTCATTCCAGAGAATATTGTTGGTGGTATTAAACTGAGTATATTGACAGGTTTCATTAAAGAAAGGCTTTTCTCTATATATTCGTTTTTGAATTCTGAAGCGGATCTTCAAAAATTGAATTTGTCGATTTTTCTAGTTCATTTGTATTTCTTGTTTAATTAAGGACTGGAACAGATTTTTTTTTGTTTGTTTGTTTGTTTAAAATTTTAGATTCTACTTTTTCAAAATATTTTATAGTTTTTTATGAAGAGTTGAAATTGTTACCCATAATTCCCCCAAAGTCATCAGTTATTGATACCATGCCAAAGCAGCTCTGTTCTGAAAGTAGAGACTGCAAAGTCATTATTGACTGCACTGAATTTCCTGTACAGAAATCTGACAGTCCAGCAGAACAGCAAATGACTGTCAGTTCTTATAAGAATGAAAATAGTTTAAAATGTATGATAGGAATAATGCCTTCAGGAGCCATCAACTTTATTTCACCATGTTACTGTGGTAGCATACCTGAGGAGATTTTTATTAAATGCCATCTGATAGAAGTGTTAGAACCAAATGATGTTATGATGGCAGATAAAGGTTTCCAAATTGAACAAGAATTACAAAAAAAGGTAAAATGAAATGTCCTAAATTTTAAAGGACTGTATTCAGTTTGATGTAACTGAATGAATAATTGGAAGATATCCATTGTAAGGCTTACAGTAGAAAGAGCTATTTCATGAATCAAAATGTACAAATATTTTGTAAAGCCTCTCTTTTATACAAGTTTACGTAGTGTTAATTCTGTATTTTTATTATTACTTGTATGTTGTGTAACTTTCAGATATCATTAGTTTGCCTTTTTCTTATTTGTATTTGATATTTCGTTTTTGGCATTATAATGAAATGCATTGTGATGTTTTACTTTTGTATTATGAACCTTAAAGTTATGTTTCAGTAATTCATGTTCTTTGGTTCTTACTAGGTAATCATGTCTAATAACAAAAGAGCAATATGTTTACTTTCTGAGAATTATAATTTTTATTTCATTACTTTATCCATAAAAAATATTTTTCATTGTATTTTTATGTAATTAACTGTATCATTTGCAGCTATATTTGCTAACTGTAATTAAATATTCATTGCTGAGCAGTCAAATTGGTATTTTGATAGCAAAACCGGTTGTCAAATTTCCCTTCTTTTGTACTCAAATTTGGGAGACCATGAAAATGGTCACCTAAATTTGAGTTATCAATACTAGGATAATATAATGGTTGAATAAAATGGATGTCTTCTGAAGGCATTATTGCTGGTTTTCTTAACACTTTAGCTGATTTGTGGTGGATTCAAGGTGGAGAATTTATGTCAAGCAACTGTTTCTATTGTTAAAAAACAAATGTCATTAGTTTTTTGTGTTTAAACTGAAATCGATTGTTATCATAATGTCATACTATACCATTGTGCTCTTCAAGGATTTCTTTTTTTAAAAAATACAGGTCATTTCATTGAAAATCAATTTCCCTATCCCCATTTATTATATATAATATTACTTATTTCCAATTTCATCACTCTTTTTTTCTATTTCTTTAATATATCAAATTTGAGTCATTATAAAATTTTGCAAAAATTTAAAAGTGTTTCTTCCAACTCCTCTTTATATCCTATATATATTTATCATTGTCTCATTCTTGTTCATTATATTTAATGTATTTTATGTTTTGTGTTATTTTATCATATTCATTGAATTAATTTTTATCATTGTAACTTTAGCATTTTAAAATACATTTAAGAAATATTCTAATTTAAAAGTATATTGCTCAACATCATAATATGATTCGTTAAAAACCAATCTAAAAAGAAAGCGTTAAAAGCTTTTGTTTAGTATCTAGTATGTTTCTGTTGATGCAATTACACGAGAAAGCAAATCTTGTCCATTTGGAGACCAATGATCTTAAAGAAATTAAGGAAAGTCAAGCCTTTCCTAGGCAACAATGATTTGAGAGCCGGCAACGGATACTTGAATTTTAAGTGCAATTTTACAAAAGAAATCATTTCGACGTGCACGCTCTGATCCTCCATCCTTTTTTCTTCTAATTTCAGTTGCTCTAGACCACATGGTTTACTTATAGCATGCCAACAAACGCACACACACCGAAACACAATTCTCTTTATTAGTAGTAGAGTTAAATAATAAAAATAGATTAACTTGCGTACAGATAATTTTCAAAGGAAATGATAGTGGTTTCAATCCTGAAATCAGTTTACTTGAAGTTTAACATATTTATATATTTATTTAATCAAATCAAATCACTGTAAAAAGTTAAGGGGATATTTTATATACATCCAAATCATGACAACAAGAGAGAGATGCCATGTGTATGTTCACCAGCGAAAAACTGAAAACAGAAAGAGGACCATATTCAAAACTTTATCAACTCGAAAGCAAATTCACCTGGCATCGAGAACGAAACTGAAAAGTTGTTACATTATCAGATTACAGTGAGGTAGCAAAAACCCAATCCAAGATAGTTAAAGATATAGATTTTGAAAGCGGCACATAAGGCAATTTTAGAGGCACAAACAAATTTATTTATTTCAATAACTAGTTGATATATATAATGATGTAGCAAAAGAAATTTAAAGAATTATGTATCCTTTCATCACAAAGATTGTAAAAGAAAGGTGACAGATTCAACAATATTTATTCAGAGTGTGAATGTAAATTTTATAACTGTCTAGAAAAAAATCAGTGCCATTATTCAAAACTTTGATTCTTAGCCTCGTAAAAAGTTTTTGATGAAAAAAGGATTAAAACTCTATTTTACTCTCATTTTATATATATAAACTCTTAAGTCTGTAAATAATATAAAAGATCTTTTTATATAAATTGCTAACGTATGTGGTATAAAAATCATTATTACATATTACTTATACATTAGAAATATAATATATATATATTTTTATATTAGAAATCATAATGACATATTACTTATTGTCAAATAGCAAGAGTCAGATGTAAACAAATCTTTATTTAAATGTTTCAGATTGTTTCATTGAATATTTTTATGAATGTATTTAATGCAATAACTCACTAATTACAGGAGCTGTGAAATATTATTAGAAATGGTCTCAAGAGGGCTTATTATATCATCGAAAATTCCATTCAGTCAGAGGAAAGAAGAGGTTTAAAAAAAAATCGATAGGTTTCAAGCAAAAAGTTTATTTGAGTGCGAAAATTGGCTGAATCATTGGCAAATAGGCAATCACTTTGACTTATCTCTAGCAATCGATGTCATCTCCGAAAGCTATTAATCTCATAAAAATGATTATCCTAAAACTCAAAAAAATTGCTTTTTAATGATATCAACTTCATTTTTGTACAATTCTTATTATATTTTTCATAATTTTTTAACTTTTATTTAATACGTACTTAGTCTGTTAAAATGTTTTACTATCATGATGAAATTCAAACTCATCCATCAAAACATACATTTGCATGCTTTGGCCAATGTTAAATTTAAGATAAAAACTACTTTCTTTGGACATTCATTCCAAAATAAGATTTTCACTTCTGCTTTTATTTCATACTACATACATTTATTAATTTTCACTCATAATAATTTGTAGCAGATTGGTTCAATGAAATTCATTCAGTCAATTCAAATAACAAGCAGAATTGAAGAAAATGTATTCTATATTAATTGCTTTACAACCTGAAAAGTCAATACCTTAGCAAACAAGTTGATCAACTAAGGTGGCTAGTATTATTGATACCTATGAGTCAGAGAATAGGATGAATTAATGTTGATAGAAAAATCACAAACTCAATTTATTATTGTATTAGGAATATAAATATTATTAGTTTGGAATCTAGAAAAATAATTTATTGCATACACACACAATGAACAATAAATCTATCTTTGTATTTTAACCAAACTGATTCTCAGCACATACAAATAATCATATCAAAAACATATATATTTTTTAATTTTACTTATCCTAATATCAAATAAGGCAAAAGAAGAAGAAAAAACAAATTACCTTGTAATTATTACTTATTTCTGTCTCGGAAACTTCATTTTCATCTGTTGAGGGCGGCGAAGTTACTTCAATAAAATTTACTGTAAATCAAGACACATTATTTGAACATACAAGTAAATTAAGAAATGGACCAGTATTGCAAATTTCGTGACATTCTCTTCTGCTTCATCCACAATTTTGTCAATACTTAGAAAGGTTCGCCTTACAAGAGTAATTTCTTTCTTTTCTAAATTAGTGACAATATTTCCTTCACTTTCCCTTAAGCTTACACAGTATGCGCTTAATAGTACTCTGAATAAAATGAAATATACAGGGTGTTTATTTAGTCCCGGACCCATTTTGATGTTTAATAATTCATAAAATAATGAAGATATAAACAAACTTATGGCATTTATTGATGGAATAACTCAGATATTTTCCTTTTCAGGTTTGAATATTTTTACTTTTGTAAATATCGTCTGCGCGTGTGGTTAATTTCAGATAATTTCATTTTCCAGTCTAAATATCTGTACTTTTCTAAATATCGTCTGCTTATTAATTGCATTTTTCTCTCTTTTGTTTTTGGTAACTATTGCAATGTTATGTTTACTTTTGATGTGTTTGTTCTATGTAGTACTTTTGTATGTGATGTTTTATTCGAGAGGATATTAAGGAGAATGCATATACCACAAGATAAAGCACAGATTTTATGGTGGTTCATAGAAACGAAATCATGCAAGCACAGAGAAATTTCAGAAGAATTTACCAAAAAGATCCTCCATCCGAAAACAGCATCTTGCGGTGGAAAAAGAATTTTCTAGAAATTGGAAGTATCGCAGATAAGAAACGTTCCGGACGTCCTTGCACAAGTGATTTTGATGTTGAGCGTGTCAGAGAGACATTTTTACACAATCCTAGAATATCTGTGAAATCAGCAGCAACAGAATTGGATATGCCAATTTCGACGGTGTACAAGGTTATTAAGAAAAAATTAAGACTGCATGCATACAAAGTTCAAATTGTTCAAGTTTTGAAACCGAACGGTAGGCCTAGGAGGATGGCCTTTGCAACAGATATGCTAAGGAGGATAGAAGGTGATACTGATTTTCTGAAGCGCATAATGTTCTCCGATGAAGCATCCTTTCATGTTTCTGGCATTGTTAATCGCCATAATGTGCGCATATGGGGATCTGAAATCCCCCATACCCTGAGGCACAAAGGGATTCCCCAAAGGTTAATGTGTGGTGCGGACTAATGCACGACCGAGTCATTGGGCCTTTCTTTTTTACAGAAAAGACGGTCTCATCAGGCGTATACTTAGACATGTTGGAAAACTTCGTATTTCCACAACTAGAAGAGCTTCAGCCACATGTCTTTTTGCCGCAAGATGGTGCGCCACCTCATTAGGGTACCATCGTTCGTACTTTGAATGACCATTTTCCAGGAAGATGGATTGGGCGAGGAGGTCCAATTCCTTGGACACCCAGATCACCTGACATAACGCCGCTGGACTTTTTCCTTTGGGGGTTTGTAAAAGACAACGTTTTCAGGAGGAGAGTGTCGAATATTGATGACCTAAAAGCCAGAATTACAACCGCAATAGGCTCTGTGAATGCCGAAATGCTTGCCGCTACCTGGCGTGAAATTGACTATCGACTTGATATTCTCCGTGCGACGAAGGGGGCACACGTGGAAGTTCATTGACAAGGGTCATGAAACTTTTTGAGTCTATTTAACCATTTATGTTATTAATTTTAATCCATCTTTATTATTTTATGAGTTATTAAACATCAAAATGGGTCCGGGACTAAATAAACACCCTGTATATGTTGAATATCTTACTTTTGACTGATTGGATCCAATATTTGATACAGATTCATAATTTTGGTAACAAGACCAGATATGAAATTTCATTTATAAGCATTGATTTCCAACATACTAATGCATTATATATTTATCATGTTTGTATTCATATGAATATATAAACCATGAGATAGTCAAACTGCTGATAGATTTCATTCAAAATTTGATACATATCTGCAGTTTGAAGATAAATTTTATCCACTTACCTGTTAACATTTTCAATTCACATGCCCCATATTCTCATTCACTCAAGACAGAAATCTAATAAACAGAAGGGGAAAAAATTCATCCTAAATTTAATAAAAATTTGAAATTTCAGGATAAAGACTACATTCTGAATTTCATCTCTCTCACTCATTGCATCTTTTATCTATTCACGTATACATATTTCTTTTTTTTTAATCAAAAAGGTATAATATGTAGAGATGACTCAACATCTAAAAATTAACTGACAATTGAAGATTTCAATATTACAGTACATTTTCTAGCAATTTTTAAAATAACTCATAGAACTGTTAACAGTATTTGTCAAACATGTAATATAAAATAAGTGCTAATATAATAAATATCCCATTAAAAAAAACATAACAAAAAAATCTCGTTATTTACATTACTTACAGAAAAGGCCTATGTCCAAAGTATGTTATTTTTTTATACTTGCTGACAAGTAGGGTTGTCTGTCATTTTATTTTTTGTAGATTTAAGAAGATAACTCGCTTGGCAAAACGAATTCGGGATTCACTTTTTCACCAATTGCGATGCTGCAGTCATGAACAGAATCAAATAATTGAATATGAATACAGTTTAAAATAATTATTACTACAGAAGTAATAAAATTTCCAACGAGTATATTATACACCTCGGAACAAATCAATACCATGAAATTAATGTAATCTTATCGAATACTGACAAATTACAGAAATTTCTCCATTTAAACCCGTTCCTAGTGCAAGGTTTTATCAAAAACATTATTAATATGCATGACTCAATAGATAACGTGAAATACACCCGACAAAGCAAAATATTATTTACGATAAAAGATCTGATATGTGTTGTGCAATTATTGTAACTTAATAAATTTATGGATAAAGATATCGTGACAGATGTGATTTGAGAAAACATTTCTTCTCGCTTCTTACTGTTTGGCATACAAACAAATACCCTGATGGAGGAACTAGCAGCAGAAATGCAGGAAAAAATAACCCTACTGAGGTTGTATTGCGGATAATTTTGAAACAAAACGCTAAAAGGGATTATCAACAGTCCTAATAACTGTGCAAGGAACAACTCTGACCGGCTCCAACTAGACCACCAACAAATGCTATTCTTTTGCCCATCTAACATCTTCCATCTTTGTGGAGTGACACAGCTTGGGCCTTGCCAAGGGCCAGAAAAATGTATTTACTGCAACGGTCCTCATAATGCCAAACGTAGATTATGTCCACCATATGTAAAAGAACAAAAAATACTTCAACTTAAGTGCGGAACCACATAGCAAATGGCGAAGCTCGCAGAATTTTTTTAATCAAGCAGCAAATATTCTGATACTGTCAAAATCATGCCTTCAACTACTGACCTACAAGATTCTTTCAACGCAAAATTGGAATCATTTCTACAATCAATAAACGAAAGATGCGAAAAACAATCTACCCTTTTTCCAGACAGGCTTCAAAAATTCATTAAATGCATAATCCAGAATATGTGTAAAATAATTGCACAAAGTTTCGATTGCAGTTCATCTCCTGCCCGAAAAAAGAAAATCTATAGAATTTGAATGAATCGTCCAACACCAAAATGCATTGGGATGAAGGTGGAAGTGATAATCAAGAGATTATACCAGTTGGCTAAGCTTTCCTCCTCCTTTCTTTTTTGTTTTGGTTATCTTTTCTCATTGCTTCTATCCTTTTCCAACTCATCAATTTTGTGTTTCTGGATACGGATCATTTCACTATTTCAAACTTTTTTTTTTTTTTGTACCCGCTTCTATAATAGATCAGATGGTGGTCTTCCTATTGGTATACCAGCAAGTATGCCTGGTAAAGTTATTTTTAAAAAAGAAAATGACTCGGATCTGGAAATCCTTGCAGTTCAAACCCAAAACAGTAATTATACCTTCACAATTTTTAAAATTTATGCTCCTCATGGGTTTAATGTTAACTGATTAAAACATTCCTTGACGGCATAAACTCGCCAATCTTCATCTTTGCTGATTTTTAAACTCCATCAGTCACCTCGCAGTGACGATTTTGTCGAATGCCTGAAAAGTTCTAGTTTTATACTTCTTAACTCATTTCACAAACTCCAGAGCATACCCAATTCTTGATCTCACTTTATGCTCAGTTCAACTTCACGATGATATTGATTGCTATGTTTTGAATGCTCTTTCGAAAGTGATCATAGGCCCATAGTAATTTCATGGTCAAAACTCAATACCGCATCTAAATTTGGGTTGACGAATATTTTATGAACGGTTATTATGTAAGTAATATCAAAAAGTTACAAATACCAGTGAGCAATACTTTTCAAAGAGAGGTGCGATTCAAATCCTTCATTTGATTTTACTGGATATATTTCAGTTATAGGTCCTGGATCCCGATAGAAGTAATAATGGATACGATCGGTCCAATTAAAGCTAACAACCAAGAATTCAGTCATGCATAGGGAAAGCTTTTTACACACTCGGGCACTTTCCAGGAAAAGAGCCCCCGCCCAAATAGTTGTCGGACTTACAGGTCACAAGCAGAGAGTTTCACAAATGGCCCCATGTACACCTTCAGTCTGGCGCGTTTTGCCCACTTTCCCCTCACTTAAGCGGCGTTCCTACGACCTGTTCACCCGGCAGACGAGGCACGCGTTCTCCTCTCGACCCCTCTTGTGGTTTTCTGGGGTGCTTTGATGTTTGTCCAGTTTACCGACTTGCCATATGTTTTTCTATGACGGAAACGATTTGATATTCACATAATTAAACTGCCTGTGCCCGGTTAGCGCGAAAATTTCATGGTCGCCAAGGAATGTCCATTTTTTTTTTAAACATGTATGCATATTTGTTAGTTCTTTTAAAAATAAAACTGATATTTTAAGTAAATTGCCACTGATAAATATCCCATCATAGATTTTTAAACACATCTTGGATAATACACAGAAATTCATCCAAATTTGAATAATTTTTTTTTCAATGTGTAACAGAAAATCTAAATGTTGGCATAAGGTATACATCAATGACTTTCATATATCACCTTCAATATGTTTGGCAGTGTGGTAAAGAAAACTGCTTCGGTTATTAATATGTCTGAGATTTTATTATAATATTAATTTCATTTTCAGTGTAAAGTGGATTTCTCCTTAGCGGAAAAAATTATTTTGTTCGGAAAACAATTATTTATTTTAACTAATTTTTGTTTTCTTTTTAATAAACTAATTTTTTTCTTTCAAATATTTTAATTGTAATGCAAATAAATAAATTGCTACTTTAACATAAAGTTTCTTATGTTTTGTTACTTAAAACTGTTTAAGAGGTACTTAAAAGAAAAACGAAATCATTGTTTTGTAGATTCGAAAATATAATAACACATAAATTTGTGATGAATTTGTTCCAAGAAAATGCCAATAATATTTCCTGAGTCTCAGTATCTAGAAAAAATCGAATGAGAATGAAATTTCTGAAAACAAAGAAATCGATGAAAAAGGATTGTAACCCGCGTTTTGACCGTCAGTCAACTATATTCCAGTGTATAATATCTGCGTATTATTTTTACTGGAACTTTATTTTATTTTTTCAGAGGAAGTTTTAACAATAGAAACATAGAGTATATTAAAAAATCATAAAATTTTATTAATTACAAAATGTTTATATGCAAAATAATAGTATCTTCAAATTATCAATTTTAAATGTTAAATTAAGTTTAATAGAAATTTTTTTTTAATGTAGTAAGTTCCTTACCTATGTTTTATAGAAAATTTTTTTACAAATTAGTATTGTGTAAGTAAGGCACAGCAAAATGTGATTTTTGAGGCTTTGAAAACTATATAGTTTTAGGACTTAAAACGACTTAACACTAAAGATAATATATTATTTCGCTAACATAAATGACAATTATATGTAATAACATTTATAATTTAGTATTTAAAAATAAATATATAAATTCAAAATGCACTTCAACAAAATTATAAAAAGCTTGAAAGATAGTAATTTGCCAAAATCTTCTCCCTTTATGTATTTTACCTTTCAACAGGGTAATCCAACAGAAGCTCACATGAAAACTCATTCTATTTACATAATTTTCGAAAAAATCTGTCGTCTGCTGCATAACGGTTCAAACATGCAATTTATAAATAAAAAAAAATTATAGCAGTATTAGTAAAAATGATACTATATATAGTTTGTTTAGTTATTAAAAGTATGAAAATAAAGCTGAATCTATAAGATACTCTTATATAATTCCCATAGCACATAAAATTAGTGTACACAAATTTAATATGTAATTCCCACGTTTGATTTTTGTAGAGTATTGAGGAATCTTTAATAAATCCGGTGAGTTAAAATCGATATTATTAACATTTATTGTTCGTATATAGATTTCTAAAAACTGAAAGCTACTCAAACTAAAATGATAAATCAGTTAATAATTTAATTCAGCTGAATTTAATAACAGAAAAGGAATACCATCTCAGAGATTCCTATCCCCCAGATATCCGATAAATAGTAAGGTTTTTTTTTCATTTATTTACTAAAAAAGAAGTTTTTCTTTTACATATCTTATGCATAAAATAAGCTTAAAAGTTCCTGATGTCTATCGTAATAAAACGCATTGAAACATCGTGTCGTATAATTGCATTTTTTTTCCCCCCTAGCAAAAGTGCAATCTTTCCGAGTTCCCATAGAATTAGTTGACGAAAGTACATATCAGTCTGTCATGAAACTCTGATTCCACAGAGAACATCTGCCGAAATCACCTCAGGCAGACACCTCCGAAAGAAGGGGAGTCAAGAAAGGATGTCCTCCGCAGGAGGACACGGAAGCCAGAAAGACTTTCAGCGTCAGGGAAGCTATACTCCCATCCCCTTAATTTAAGTCATAAAGGGGAAGTTAGAAATTTGTGAATCGGTTGAAAAGTGAAGAGACCGGTTATTCTTAGAATAACAGACTCATTGAAATCATTCGAAACTGCATATCATTGTAATTGGGCTGTTATCAGGAAGTGTTTGTAAGGGTGAAGTCCTTGCTTGTTATCAGTGATTTCTTAATTTTCCAATAGCCGTGACTTCAGTTGTGTGGTATTTGCGCTCAATAAATTTCCCCCTATCTTATTAAAAGGCGTCTTTTCCGCTCAAGATTTAAAAAAGGCTACCACATTATAAACTTTATCTTTGCATGTAAGATTTGGCGATTTTACAATGTACGCCAAATGGTAATCAAATCACTATGAGAGTGACAATGACACTCCTTGTCTCTGATAACGAAACGAAACTTCTGTGAGAAAAATGCTGATGACCATCACCTCGTTTCAAACGAGAGTTGAAAATAATAAATCTTAAGTGTGAGGAATTTGCTTTAAAATGTATTTATTAAAAAGGAGCACGTTTATAATTTTCCCACGCGGAAGACATTTATAAAAATTATAATTCTGATATGTATAATACAAATTTAATCTAATAAAATGAATTATAATTTTTAGTTTTATGAGGATTTAATCTTTATATCTCTTACAGTTTAACTTTATTTAACAAAATGAAGAAAAAAATACATAGAAAGGGCTTTCAATTCAAATTTAAATGGATATCAATAATGTTTAGTTCTTTCTGTATGTATGTATGCTTTTATGTATATACACTGGTGTGCAAAACTTAAGCAACAGGTATGTTTTTTGCCATAACTTCACGAGAAATCATCTGAGAGACATGAAATTCAGAAATGAGAT